>CAKNWT010000076.1:0-11225 GCA_932066315.1 Andricus coriarius | reverse complement strand
TTAGGAGAGACTTTCTTTTTCCTTGACAAAAATGCTAAAAATGTAATTGCTGACATACTGTTCTGGAATCTTTCGAACACAAATTCAATTGAGACATTATTCCTTATTTCTTTAAGGTAACAAATTTTGCACTACTTTTTTACTACTTGAAAATATAAGGAAAGGTAGACGTTATTAGCAAAAATATATTGGGTTCCAAAACAAAAAATTATTTTTCAAGTTAGATATTATCTTTGAATTATCTTTCTTAAAAATTACTTTCTTCAAATTTCTAATAAACATTGATTCACATTTACCTTTTTGGCATCAAAATTTGTCGCTGCTTTGAAAGTAGTTGAACAACCTTTACTAGCAGGAGCTTTAGCTCCATCAGTATCAGCTGCAATGCAGACTAGAAGGAGTAATAATCCTACTTGAATCATTTTTTTCGCCTGAAAATGATAACAAATAAATGAGAAAAAATATATAATAAATTCATCATTAAGTATGTGAGGTATAATATATCAACGTTTTCCTATTGCATAAATACGCATGTGGATGAAATTTGCATTATTTTCAGGGTTGCATAATCAAAGGATTGGGTAAAGTGCCAAAAAACGCATACCTGCCGATATACATACACTAGCATTTATAATGATCAAGAAATAGTTTGATGCTTCCACCTTTATCGTAAAAACCTCAAAAGACGCCTAATTGTTTAAACATTCTGAAGAAATACATTTATGGCTTATAACAAACAATTATCAGTAAATCAATTACAAGCATGATTATTCACCGTCGGGTGGTTGTTCTTCCTATAAAGTAAAATTGATTAAAATTTCAAATATTTCAGGATACGCACCAAAAAGATTTTTCAGTTTTTTTCTTAGAATGTGCACGTTTCTTTGAAACAGGAACTGAAAGGACTGTGTCAAAATAGGTTTTTTCTCTGTATATATAGGGCAAAGATAACAAAAAGATGCTGTCACTTTTTTATAATGTTGGACGAGCAAACGAAAATTTTTTAGAACGCATACATTTTTTGCAGGTAAATAGTTTTATGGTACGTAGTATTATCGTTTACTGAATTACCAAATATACGAAAGAGGCTCGGAATTTTTCAAAAACAAGTTTATAAACTTTTTATTGTTTTAACTTTCAAATGTTGAATAACGCTACAAGATATTAAGAAATATTATTTTGAAGGCGGTCATTTTTTAATCGTATGTAGTTTTATTTGTAACTGTATTAGCAAACTCACGACTTTAGTAGAAGATCGAAAATTTTCAAAAACAAGTTAATAAATCTATTATTCTTTTTAACTTTTTACTTCTGAATAACGAAGAAAAATACTAATAATTTTCTTTTAATGCATACATTTTTAGAGGTATACCGTTTTATTTTTGACGGAATTATTACACTCTATAGAAATATCGAGAAATATTATTTAAATAGCACACCTTTTTTGAAGGTCCTAGCATCATAATATTTTTTGATTCGAAATAAAAATAAAACCTTTAAGCAGAATTTGAGTCCGTTCAAAATATTTTTAGGACTTTTATAAGTTTGGAAGAAATTAAAAGATATTTCATGAATGTTCGAAAATATTTTTAATTTCTCAAATAAAAGTTTCTTGATGAGTTTCAAAAGTTTTAAAATTTCTGAACATCTTTTAAATTGTTTCGAATTCTTCCTACAGTTCAGAAAAATCTTTTAAAACTTAAAAAGCTTTTAAATTTTTTTATGGATACTTAAAAATGTACAGTTTGTTATAACATTTTCATATTTTTTTTAATTTGAAATTTGGTTTGAATTTTCTCCAAAGCTTCTAAATACCTTTTAAAGTGATTCGACTTTTTCCTTAAGTTTTTGGAGATTCCTGCAAAACAAAAAAAATTCTAAACTCTTACAGATTATTTTTCAAAATTTTTTGAAATTATTTTAAACTGTTTGAAATCCCCTTTTAAAATTAATTTTTGTTATAAAAAAGCATTTGAAACGTTCCTAGGAATCTGTAGCCTTTTTTTTTCTTCTCTCGACACCTTACATAATTCTTAAAAGAATTCTCATTTTTTTAAATCATTAACAATCATTTTGAATTTTTTCAAATATTTATCATTCAGTTTTCAATATAAAATATCTTTTCAAATTGTTCCTTGAATCTCAAGAAAAAATTTGTATCCTTTTGTAATATTTTCTAATTCTTCAAAAGAATCCTGAATTCTTTTCAAAATCTTAAAAAATCAACATTTCGTTCTAAAATTTTTGTAATTTTCTCAAATTTAAACATTTTTTTAAGAAACTTTTCAAAAATTCTAAACAATCTTAACCTTCTTAATATCCTAAAAAGTTATTTTAATGTTTTCTGAAATTTTAAAAAATTCTACATAAACCTTCAAACATTCTAAGTATATTTTAATAGGATTCGAATTTTTCCTACAATGAATATAAATTCTGCAAAATTTTGAAATATATCCTTACATTTTTCCGATTATGTTTGCAGAATTTAAAAAATCTTTTAAAATGTTTTGAAGCCTTTTAACGTTTTTTTTTGTTTATAAATTAATTTCTTGATACAAAAAAGAATTCAAAATCTTTTCAGGATTTATATTTTCTTATGAATCTTAAGCAAATTTTTTTCTTCTCTTGTCACATTTTTTCCTAAAATGTATAAAAACATTTGAAAAATGAAAATAATTTTCCTAAAATTTTCTAGATTATTTTTGTAGAATTGTGGAAATCTTTTCAAATCTTAAGAGAACCTTTAAATTATTTCAATATAATAAATTATTCTAAATTGTCATACAAATCTTAAGAAAATTAAGTCTATTTAAATGATTGAATATTTTTCTTTTATTTTCTTCATAAATTATTCTTTATCAATGAAGAATCATTTAAAAAATCCACATCAATCTTAGGATTTTCTCTTCTGAAATATTTAAATATTTACAAAAATCATGTTTCAAAATGTTTTGAAATTCTTTTTAAATATTTCCGTAAAATGAATTTGTTAAAGTAAAAAATCATGTGAAATTATCCCAGGAATCTGAAAATAATTTTTTTATCATCATAAACCCCTCCAATTTGTTGAACAGCTTTTACATTTTTTGTTCGAAATCTATCAAAATGTGCATTTTGTGTTAACTCTTCTGAAGAAGTTTTAATTTTTAAATTATTTTTGGAATTTTTTTAAAACTTCAAAATATCTTTTCAAATCCATCGAATTTTTCCTAAAATTGAAAAAATTCCTGCAAAATAAAATAAATTGACTTAAAATTATCCAGATTCTTTTTTGAGAATTTGTAAATGTTTATAAAATGATTTTTAATTATATAAATATCTGCATTTTTAAACAAATTCTGCAATCTTTTAAAGTTTACGATTATTTAAATATTTCGCTTTAAACTTCTGAATATTATAATATTACAAATAAGTATAGATTATAAATAAACCTTATAAATTAAAAACTAAATCATTTCCAATTATTTTGTGGTATAGTATAGTTTTATTGTTTACTGAATTATCAAACTCACGAGTTTAATAGCGGTTAGAAATTTTTCAAAAACAAGATCATAAAGTTTGAATTTTTTTTTAAATTTTAACTTTTCAATAACAATTGATTCAGGTTAAAATATATGTAGGACTGTTAGAACTTTGGTTGGAATTTAAGAATATTTTATATATTTTAGGAAATAATTTTAAGTTTTTAAATAGTTTGATTCATTTCAAAATTTCTAAAATTTCTAAACATCGTTGAAATGGACTCGAATTTTTCGTAGAGATTAGGAAAATCTTTCAAAATTGAAAAAATCACGTTCGAACCTTCCTATTTTTTTTCGCCATGTGTAGAAAGCTTTTAAAATGTTTTGAAACCTTTTAAAGTTTTTTTTTTATAAATTAACTTTTTGTAACAAAACAAAAATTTAATCTGCCCAGGAATCTTAAAACATTCTTAATTTTTCTTGAAACGTTTTAAAATTCTTAAAAAACTTTTAAATTTTTGTCGAAATCTTTGAAAACCTGCATTTTGTTTCAACTTTTCTGATATTTTTAGAACATTTTTATTTTGTTTGAATTTTTTAAAAGTTTTATAATACCTTTCAAGGAAATTCGATTGTTTTCTTACGTTTTTTAAAATACCTGTAAAACTAAAAAAAAATTTCCCAAACTTCTACAGATTATTCTTTGAAAGGATTACAAAATTTTTTAAATCTTCGGAAAACTTAAATATCTTAAAAAATGAAAAATTTTACTTCATGATCTTTTACATTCCATTTTGAGATTTCAGTAAATCACTTTCAGTTTTTTAAATTATTTCTCTAGCTGCATGTCATTTTAAATTATTTGCGATTTTTCGAAATTTTAAAATAATTTGGATTGATTTCAAACCATCTAAACAATCTAAACCTAAATATCTTTTAAAATTATTCGAATTTTTCATGATATTAAAAAAAAAAAATATGAATAAACTTCTAAACATTCTAAATATATTTTAAAAGGACTCAAATTTTTCCTACTATGTAGAAACACTCAAGTAAAGTTCAAAAAAATTCCCTACAATTTTCCAGATTATTTTTGTAGAATTTTGGAAATCATTTTAAATGTTTTGATATCTTTCTAGATATTCTGTCAAAATTAATTTTTCAAAATGATAAATTATTTTAAATTTCTATACAAATCTTGAAAAAATGTTGTTGATTCCTTGAAAATGGTTAAAATGCTTAAAAAGCTTCTAAATTTCTACACCTTATTTTCAGAGAGCTTAATAGTCGTAATATAGCTGCACAATACAATAGAAAATTTTATAAATTCAAATTCATTAAATCCCACGCGAGGGTAACGCGAAATTGCTGATATAAGTAAAAAACACGAAATTAAAATTCGAAGCAAAAATCACGTAAACGTGTTTTATTCTAAAGAACCCGAGATACTACAAATTTAAGGTCTAGACCCTAAATTTTATTGATTAGAAAAATTTAATGTAAATAAAATTCACATCCGAAGGGCCTATGACAAAGTTACCGAACGCGTCTTCGGGTTGAGGATAGAGGGTCCCTGTACCAAGGTTTTCTGCTGAATATGGTTACAATAATAAATAAGCAGTCTCGGAAAATCATCCAGTGATGGTCCCTGAGGAATACCCTCTGAGCGATGGCCTGACAACCGTGCCGAAAGCTGAATGGCAACTGGGTGAGGTGTCTCTAACGGTGAATCTGGAATACCGAACGACCTCTCAGATTGTGCAGCCTTATCCTTGCATGCGGGGCTCTTCAAGGATGGATGAACCCTTTTCCCTAGCAGCTCGTGGGAGGAACAATGAAGAATGCCGACTATCACAGAGCTGGGGTAGCCAATCAAGACCGAGTCAATGCGATTGACCGGCAGAATCTCGTTACTTTTAAGTGGACGGATAAAGTCAGGGACAACCTGCTGGAGTGCTATAATACCAGTATGGCCCCTAAACGAAAATGTTGAATGGCGCGACTGCATACTCTGTGGTGCGAGAAACATCCAGAGCTCTCGCATTTTCCGCATAAACGTCTGCGAAACCGTGCCGAGGAACTCCGGAAAAGGGGTTATCTAAGGCGACACTGAGATCAACAGCGAGCAGACATCCAATAGAGGAAGAGCCATGCTTCAGGACCCGGAGAAACATCAAAATTAAGGTTTATCTTAAGCCCAAATATCTGGCTGAATTGGATGACGAGCTTCTTGGAGATTTTTCCGAAGAACCCGACCTCTGGACTATCAATTGTAGTATGTACATTGCAGTTAGAGTTTTGGCAGATGCAAACCGTAAAACAAAACCAACTGTTGATCATAAGATCAAAAGACGAATGCATCAACTGTGCACAAAGACAGGCTGGGCAAGGCATTGCGTCAGAGAAAATTAACAGTTTTTGTCTGACCCGCCTCGTCGCTCCCAAGACCCTCCAGTTACTGTCGTCGAACCGCCCTAACCAGAGGAGGTCGAGGCATTTTGGAGAGAAGTCTACGAAGTCCAGCATCCACTGAAAGAACATCTGAGGAGGAATGTTCACCTATCACTACCTGGGAGGTGGAAAACGCATGAAGAGGCATAAAGAACTATTTCCGCTCTGGGACCAGATGGTATCGAGACCTCATATATAAAGTCGGAAGAGCCTATTCCGGACTAATTGGTGGAAGGGCGCACAGTGCTCCTGCCGAAGAAAAGTAACTTAGCTGACCCTACAAATTACAGGCCAATAACTTGTCTGAATACACTGTATAAGATCTTCACAGTTATCCTAAATTATATGATTTTTCGGACAATTCGATCGGTGTGGCAAGAGATTTACGAACAACGCAGCTCAAAGGGAGACGTAACAGGATGTCGGGAGAACCTGCTCATCGATAGATGTGTCTGTAAAGATGCAGCATTCTATCAGCATAACCTTTCGATGGCCTGGATTGATTAACGGAATCATCCACACATCGTGAGGTGCATAGAGAGATTAATGCTGCTTTGGGAAACCAGATTTAATACCTCATCTGGGAAACATCGTGTGATCACTAACAGTGTCACCTGTTAGAGAGTTGTGTTTTAGGGCGACACCGTGATCCCTCTCTCTTTTGCCTCACATTATTGCTACTATCTCTCGCACTTCGCCATTCCGAAGGGCACCTCTGCGGCAAACCAGGAAATCGAAAACATAAGCCCACTCATGTATTTTACATGGATGATCTTAAGATCTGTGCTAAAAATCAAGAGAAACTACATCTATCTCTAGACATTGTCAAAGAGTACTTTTAAGAGATTGAAATGAATTTCGGATTAGAAAAATGCGTCAAAGTTTATTTGAAGAAAGGAAAACTTGATGTTATCCTCGAAGACCTTAAACTCGTCGAAAGAAGCGCTATATGACACCTTGGCGCTCGAACGACCTATAAATACCTGGGCGTGTCACAGAGCCGCATTGACGACGTGACATCTATAAAGGACACTCTCCGATGCAGATACAAACGTCTTATCCGACGGATTTGGCCTTCCGAACTGTCGGACGAGCTCAGGTCCCTCGATATCGGGTCCCGAAAGGTTATGTACATGAAAAAAGCGACTTTACATCTCACGCTGTCAAGGTGGTCGCGGAATACTGAATCTTGAATGTCTTCACAAAATAGGACAAGACCCTCTTCTTAAAATAATTAGGACGCATAGCGCGTCATGCAACCCCGAGCATCTAGGACACATACTTTCTGGTTGTCCAACCCATGCGGGAACGACCTACATCCAAAGGCACAATGCGGCACTAAGAGTGCCTTATTACCATCTCTGTCACTCTTACGGCATCAAACCAAATACTACTCCGCTAAATACTCCTAGGGAAATAGACTTTATTGTCGAGAATGAGAAGTGTCGGTTATACTAGAACTTCATATTCTAGACAATTGTTTTTGTTGCGCACTCGATGCCTGACATAGTTCTTCTTGACTTCGAGAATCGAACTATGTTCGTTATGGAATTTTCGGCACCAGCTGACGAAAAAATTATAGTTAAGGAGAATGAAAAGGAAGAGAGGTATAAAGACGTTATAAGGAAGTTGCGACGCTTATACCCGGAATATTCTGTTCAGCTGATGGTCTTGATCATCGGCGCGCTTGGAGGTGCCAAGTTTTTACTGGTTAATAGCCTGAAAAGCACCCCTGCGTGTCAAGAAAATGCTGAGACACTTGCAGGGAAAATGCAAAAGGCGGTCGTCCTTGGGTCGCTCCGCGTCCTCAGGGTGCACGAGACTTTTTCCGGATCGTCGTATCAAATTCGTCGCGGACTGTAACCACCTATCTTGCGGTCGTCAGACGTGGTTACAGCTGCAATTTTACCGTCATTTCGCTGGGGGCGGGTGCAATTTTTCAGGTTAGCACCTGCTTTCAGATAAATCCTGGGGTTGTTATTATGGTAGACTTTTATATATATATATTATAACCAGGTTTACAAATTCCGCGTGTGCTCATCAACTAACCACGTCCCGGCCGGGGATGGCCCAGGATTGGAAAAACTAGCTATATTAAATGGCTGCCACTTACCTTTCAGCTGCGACACCAAACACGGGAGTAAACTGAGTTCGTGAGTCACACTCTTTTGACTCACGAACAACTCACGAAGCTCTTTATTTTTTTTTCAGGCGCCAGATAGGTTTCCCTATCCGAGCCCCACTGGTTCCAGTCTTGTCGCAACTGCTAGGCTAACTAGCACACTTGCTGTCTAGCACGAGAAGAGGGGTGGGATCGATTGATTGAGAGAGAATTCGCTTAAGAGAGTGACGGTCAGCAAAATTACCACAATTCCTTTTAAAAAAATCACAATAAGAAATAATATTTATTTATCTAAGACACTGCAATAATTAATTTATTTCATCAACGATAAAGAAAATCATTTTGGTAAATTTACACGGTTCCAGAAATGTCTCGGTCGGCACTATTCATAACCTTTTTTCACGTTATGAGTGGAAGCTAAAAGCACTGCGGAAAGTAATGATGAGGCCACCTACCTTGCAGCCATCGTGCGTATTCCTCCTGTCTTCTATCCATCTTTTGGTCTTTGCTCTTTATTTATTTGACATCGGTTTACCCGTCCTTCCGTATTTATCTGGTCTCCCCAGGTGTACCGCCGTCAAGCCAAAAAACACAAGTGAGAGGTCCCGCGTTGCTCTCCGATTCCTTCCTTCTCAAGTCTTGCTAGTTTCAGGTCGAGGCTGTCGATTGGTCGATTGGAGTGAAAAAGGCTTGCCCGTCGACCTCGGCCAATGGGTGCCTTCGTACTTTTGCTGCCAGCTGCCCATTGGTCCTCATGTGCTATCTCAAACATGGACGTTTACTGGATATTAGCAGCGCGGGGTTGTCCAGCCATGCCGTGGTACAAGGTTGGTCGACTCAATTACGTACTGCCTTGGACACTGCTAGTGGAGCTCAATGGTGTGGTGTTTGCAAGGCTGTTTCGACCTGACTTGGTGATCGGCTCAGTACCGCTACTCGCTGCCGGTCGTGGCGCTGAGATATGATGTCGACAGCGACACATGACTGCCAGTTGGGGCACGCCCCACTTGGTCGGTGAAACATGGTCGACTGGTAATAGTGCTGCCCTACGGTGCCGACGATGAAAATGGCTGCTAATTGTCGCACCTCCCCACTTCGTCGGTGAAACATGGTCGTCCGGTAGTAGCGCCAAGTCATGCGCGGAACTGGTGTGCCGTGTTGGTTACGTTCCATCCTCCCGTCCTGCTTCTTTGGTGCTGGAAGGTTACGTTTCGTGCGCAGTTACGATCTCGACCCGCTTACACAAATTATGGAGGATTACAATATTGGCTAAATTAAAGGTCCTCTCGGGTTTCGAGGTGGATTCTAAAATATAAATATCTACGAATGGTCTGTTGTGTTTCCTTAGTGTAGACTTGATTTCTTGGCTGGACCTCTTGAGTTTTCTCAAAAACTTCATTACAATATACATACACTCCTGATTAATTTTCCAACATTTTAAAGGTTTGTTTTTTAAATTTCCAACTTTGAATATTGCAAGGGATTTCCGCTCAATTGATTTCATGAATTTGAGGGATTTTCCAAGCATTTGGAAGAATTTTTGACATTTTCGGGCAGTTTGGTGGATACCAAGAAATCAGCAATCTCAGATTCCAATTTGAAATGTATAAAAATATTTACAAAATTGCAGTGAATTTTATAAGTAATTTTTCAAAGATTTACAAATGTATAAATCTTGAAGACCTTAGAGTATTTGGAATTATTTTAACGAATTTTCAAATTAATTATTGCAGTGGTTTGAGAGGATTTCGAAAAATATTAAAAGTTGAGACCCTTTTTTCTTTGTATTTTACCAACAGACACACGTGTTACATGTTAATGATGATGCCAGTCTACACTACGCGCCGCTGAAAGTGGACGAGTCTCTCAAATGTCAAAAAATAAAATATTATTTTCTCAGTGAGCCAGTCTTCATTATATCAAGCAAAAATAAATTTTATACATGTACATATATATGTATTGTAACTCTTAACCTTCATCCGCTCGCATGAACGGCAAATTGGCCATCATTTGCGAATCATTTTGGGCCATTCTTCACAGATTATCAACAGCCATACTATATTTGTACCGGCTGTACCATACGGTAGCGAGACATGGACCTGCCAAGAAAAGGACAAGAGTAAAATTAACGTGATTGGTATAAAACCTCTGCGCACAAAATGCGGGAAAACACGAATGGACAAAGAGCGAAACAAGATAATCCTCAAAAAACGTGGTACAGGAGAGGCGCTATTTGACATATGGAAAAGAAACCAGTGAAGATGGTTCGGAGATGTTCAAAGAATGAAAGATGAACGACTGACCAAACAAGTTTATGCAGGTAAATGAAAATGGCAGAATGCCCAGAGGTAGACAGGCGAAAGAATGGTTAGAATCAGTGAATAAGACATTAATCAGAAGAGTAATGAAAAGCCATAGAAACGCGAGAGCTTGCCTGCAAAATTCAAGGACATGAAGGGAGCTAGAGAAGTATGCCAGGACAGAAAAGTGTGGCGTCAAAAAGTTTATAAACAGAGTGGCAGTAGAGTGAATGACGCCTGAAACAATAGACCTTTGATATAAATGGGCCCAAGTGGGGAAGTTTACATAACAATCTTGTGAGGCTCTTCCCTTGGGATGATCGCTAGAGAGATTGATCAGGAACCAGGGTCGGAGCAGTTTCGCGGAACGAACGTGTTATTTAAATAAGTAAGACGACAATTCTGGATCAATCTATAAAATCTATACCTCTTACCTCACATTACTCCATTCTTCACCGAGCACCTGCTCTTGCAGTCAGCCACGTTTCATTGGGCTAACTCCCCAATGCAACGAAGTAAGTGAAGACGCTTCTGGAAAAGATCCAGAGGAAGAGTGTGACTAATTACCGCGGAATAAGTGAAAAAAGTTATCGCAAGAACTAAAAACTTTTCAGCGCCACGGTTTAGATAAAATCAATAACTTTTGGTGGAAGAAGTACACTTCTACGAACCAACATCTACCTCGTACGTTTACTACTTTCTTAAACGGAGAACAACCTATCCCGTAGTGGCTAGTGGAAGGACGCACTGTATTGAACTCTAAGACCGGAGATTTGTCAAGTCAAAATAACTAAAGGCATATAACTTGTTTAAACACAAACTGCAATCTATTAACTACTATCCTCAAAGAGAGGATTTTAACATCTATTGAGCCGGTATGGAGTGCAATAG
>CAKNWT010000073.1:0-23332 GCA_932066315.1 Andricus coriarius | reverse complement strand
TTTTTTTTTCATTTCGAGGCCTACATTATTGTATATCATATTTCTATAAATAATTATTACATGAATAAAACAATGATTTAATAATTTAATTATTTCTAACAAGCTCTATTTCGTCGGCTTTGCCCCACACCGGAGGGCAAAGCCGACCGCAGCTTTTTATAAAAATCAAAACATTTGAAGATGGGAAAACATAATGGTTCGCGTCTGTGGTGTTTTATGTACTGGAAGAATTACCTTTAAACATATCCAGCAAGAAGAATAAGTTATTTTTAATCAAAATAGTGATAGTTGTAATATAACCTCTTATTCGTTGACATTTCACTAGATACGGCTACGGGCAATGGTTTCTAGCGTACCGACCGGATTGAAAATAATAATATTCAATAGTTTCTTGCATGTAGCCCAGAAGATAAGTGGCTCTTCTACATTACCAATCACTTATCATAACCTAAGAACTTTTGAACTATTATTTTTGTCGGGCTTGCCCTCCTGGCGAGGCCTCAATTATTTACTATATTTAAGATACTCTGGACTTGAATTACGTTCAATGATTATAATAAAATAATGCGATATTATTTTATTTGTCAAAATAACAAATTTTCATACTGTAAGTATTGCCATTATTGTTGAAAACTTTATATTTTTGCCAGCGAATCTTCCATTCTTTCGTTGTCAAAACTGTTTTCTGCATAATTTTTCTTTTACAACGTCAATTTTCAAGCATTTAGTAAGTCACACTATCTCTTTAGTAAAATAGATTTATTTAATGCAAAGTAGAATTAAAATTGGTAAATAATAGCGATGTTATAAGCAAAGTCGCCTTTGCCCCACCGGTCGGCGCTGCCCCTCCTTACCCTATATTGGCCATATTCTTCTGTATTTGACCCTATGGTCTCATTCATGAAGCATGTAATAATAATGTGATCATGTATTACAGCGAGCTAAAAAGGAACTATATGTTTTTAAATATCGATATTTACGACTCTCATCTGAACAATAAAAAACTATAGCATAGATACCACGCAATAAAATGTGAAATCTTGCAATCGTGACCGTCTATCATTCCTCTGGACCGTTCAAAATTAGTTAATAATATTGAAAACCAATTCAAATTTCGAATTTTTGTTCAAAATAACTTTTTAGTACTTAAAAATCTATAAATATTGAGAAGGCTTCATCAATAATATGCTAAAATGTTTAATTTTTAATATTTGAACTTTCTATGTAAATATCATATTATGATACTTTATAGCGTAGCTTAAATACTAACAATGCAGTTTTTAACTTTTCGTTTACTTTATAAAGAACCGGCTTTTCATACCTAAACCAAAGCCAGACATTTATTAGCAGTTTTAGAAATTAGACCTTCTACAGGATTGAGGGAATAGGTATGCAATTCTTTTTACATTCTCATCATGATGAGAATGCATAATTTTATGTAAAAAATGACTTTCGCGGATTCCATCAAATGTCGACGTTTTATGGCCCTCTGAGTCAGGAATAGTACATTATGCAACAAGGGTCAAAAGTAGAAGATTTTTTCCGCGGGTGAGATTACTGCCCCTATCGTAAGGGCAGTATAATCACCCAAGGGAAAAATATCCTTTTGCCTGATGTTGCATATAGTATTCCATGCCACTCTCGACTGAAAGTCCACTTTTTGGTCCTGAGAAGCGGGGGCGAAACAACTTCGCATTCTAAGGAGATTTTTTGAAAATTAAAAAAAATTTATTAAATTTTGAATTTTTTGAAATTTTTGAACATTTTGAATTTTTTGAAATTTTTGAACATTTTGAATTTTTTTTAAATTTTGAAAATTTTTGGAAAAAAATTACTTTTGCCCCGCTAAATTTTACTTTCGCACCACTAAATTTTACTTTTGCCCCGCTAAATTTTACTTTTGCCCCGCTAATTTTACTTTTGCCCCGCTGATTTTACTTTTGCCCCGCTAATTTTACTTTTGCCCCACAAAACTATTTTTTGGAAAAATATCCTACTTTCGCCCCGCTTATCAGGGGCAAAAGGTGGGTTTCTCGGACGGGTCTGTATACCCGAAAACTTTTAAAAGACTAATCGGATTCAAATATGCTTCTACACACAGTTCCAGTGTCCAAAAAGAAAGATCAGGAAGCAGCTATTTTGGATACAAATTCAACAATTTATCCGAATAAATTTTTCTTTTAAAATGGAAGTAACCATAGATATAGCATTTTCAAAATCCGAAAAAGCAATAAAAATAAACATCCTGAGCCAAACAACGCATGATATGGAAAACAGTCTAGAAGAGAAAAAAACTTTACTCCTGTATAGCCCTACAAGATTATTAAAACAACTTGCGTTGAATTTGAACTTTATTTAGCAATGTCGGAATAATATCATTCTCAGGTCGAGGTACAGAAATAAGTGTAATATACATTTGATATAATAGAGTTGAACATAATGTAGAAATGTTTGCATTTTCGACAAAATCGAGTGCGAACCACGAGATACGTGATGAGAATGTGTTCATTAAAGCCGAAGAAGCTCTAACAAAAGAGAATTTACAATCACCAAATGACAGTTGTCGATGTTTTGACTTTTATTTGCAAAAGGCTTGCGCACAAATTTGGTGGAAATACAAAGACCGAGCGCGTAGCACGAGGTAAATACATTATCGAGCACAAACCGCGAGATAAAAACTGATGACACGACATTTTTTTTATGCTGAAGATGATTGATTACTGTTCTCGAATACATTATTTAGATATCGTTACATTTCTCGCAAAACTGTAATTCAATGATTTGTTACCTTTAACGTTAAAGAAAAAACAGCTTCATCCAACCATGCGTACGGGTTGCTAGCAACAATAGCTTGAAATATTCATTGATACTGTGCTATTTTGTTATAGGTGATATTTTTCCAGAATTGTAGCTTTCAACAATATTTTTCGATTTCTGAAGCGCAAAGGTCGGAAAGTTTCGTAAAAAGATTTGAAAGCTGACTATATATCAGAATTCGTTGAATATACCAGAGGTCGTGGAAAATACCACAGGTCGTGGAATCCACCACAACATATAGAAAGTTGTCGTGGAAACAACCCTTGGACAAATATTTTTTTTTAATGAAAAACATTATTTTTACTCGTTGTAAGTTTTGTGACATATTACATATGTTATTTATCACATCATTTAATATTGCTTTTAATTTGCACAAGCTGCTTGATAAGGTGGTACTTGAACAGATCGAAAGGTTTTAAAATCCTGCTTGAAAGTAATACGAAGCTTTTGTCTTAGAATTGATACATGTTGAGAGTTACAATTTTGAGCAATATCTTACGATTTCTGAAGCGCAGGTTTTGATAAAAAGTGAGTCGTCGTTTATGACCTGCTTATACATAATCCGGTAATAAACGACTCAACGAGATTCTTCAAGCGAATGAAGAATAGAGCAGTACACCAGGGCGTAGTAAAACTATTCAACTCAGAATAATTCAGATATTTAAGTTGGATAGGGGTTATGTTGGTGCAATAGTAGGATCGGCAGCAAATTTTCGATCCTTATTTTGTGGACAATGATTCTAAAGACGAATTTGTATAGTCTGCAGTTTAAGGTGATGTGAAATGTATTATATAAATGGTAAGTTTAGTTTCTAAATATACAAAATGTGAAATCGCACCAAAAGGATCTAGGATGCATAAAACTCTGGAAAATCAAAAGTTTATAAGTGCAATCAACATAGTTTGTACAATAAAAATCTAAAAAGCAAACCGGAAAAGAAAGCTTAATATTCAAACCGATTTCAGAGTACACTCACCTCGCGCACGGTGTCCATTCGCACCGTGTCCATTTTCACGCTTGAGTGATCCCCCCCCCCCCCCCCCCCCTTGGATGCCGACCACACCGCTCGCCGATACCTGAGAGTGCTCGCTCGTCCCCTTAAATCCGGTTAAAACTAGATACTAATTCCATTTGCACTCTGTCCAATTACCCCAGACGCTGGACACCCTGCGGGAGGTGAGTGTACTCATCACCTTCAACAAAACTACCTTCACCTGGTAACCTTCTCCCATAATTTTGGGTATGGGTTACGAATTAAAAGACTAACTTACTAAATATGAGAAATTAAATTTTTCATTTATACAGTTCCCGTTTAAAATTAATTAAATTAATCAAATTGACTTTTTATGTAATTCAATCAAACGGTACCATATTACTAAATTGCAATTTTGATTGGATTTTTTAATTTCAGTCAAAAACAGAAAGAGTGGCTAGGTGATTTTAAAATCTAATACTCAAAATGTTTCATTTCAGGTCTTTATTCTTAAGCCATTTATTTAAAATTTAAAGAATTTCAAAATGCAGTTTTCAAGACTAAATAATTAAAAATTGAAAGCGTTTGAAATTAAAAATTTGGATTAAAAAACGTTTTCAGATTGGCCACTATTTTTATCATTTTTTGCTCCCAGTTTTCTTTTGCTGCTCCCTCCAAAAATTAGTGATTTCTTCTGGCTTGGAAAAAATCTGCTATCTTTGCGAAACCCACTGTTTTTCACATGTGAACAGAAATAATGCAAAATAATAATGATAATAATAATGCAAAAAGCAGAGATGTGTTTTATTATATAATGGCTGTAAAATTTAAATTATTTTAAGAAAATATAAATCGCTTATCAATTAATAATGTTCAAATTGTTAATAATACTTTGCAATATTCGACCAATTTAATATTAATCGCAAAATTAAAATTGATTGAAGAGAAGCATTTCAAATTTAGCGTCCAACATAAAAATGCAGTACTCTAAAATTGTAAACATCCAGAATTAAAGAAATTTTTCAATTACTCAGGTATCAATTTCAGTTATTTTAATTTATATCTATTTTTATCTTATGCAGACAATTTTTCAACTTCTACATATCTTTTGTAAACGATTTTTTTATGTTGCTGCTTAAAATATGAACAAAAAACACTCGGGGATCATCTTTGCTTATCCGGCTATGGCCTCTATAGAAAGAGATGAATTTTTACACCAAAAAGATGAAAATTCAAAACAATTGAATTTTCAATCATAAATTATGGCAAAACAATTCAATTTTGCTACAAATATTACAATTTTGGGAATGACTGAAAGTCCCGAAAAACAAAATTGCTGAAATATAAAAATCTGGAATGGGGAAATTCCCGAAGAGTAAAATTCCCGACAGAAAATTGCCGAATTATAAAATAAACAAACTGAAAAATTCCCAAATTTAAACAATTAAATTTTCATTTGTTAAATATTATTTATTTATTAAAAATTAAATATTGTATGAAAGAAGCTTATTAAATGTTTACAGTTATTTTTTAAATTATTGTTTGAATTTAAAATAACGATAGTTTAAAAAAATATATTTCTGAATGTAAAATTTGGTTTGAAAATGTGTATAGCATTTTTTTTTAATTACAAAAAACATGCTCACAGATCGAATTGTGAATTTAAACGAAAAAAATCTGCTTGCTTCGCGGGCTCATTCTCATCGCTCGCTGGCGCGGCTCGCTACCCTCGCAGATTTGAGCCCTCCTAGGGCCGCGGCTTAGATAAGAAAAAGAAATTTACTTGCAATTAGTATAAGATAGACAAAACCTCTACGTATTAAGTGAATGTTAAATTTGTTTTTATATTAGATTAAAAAATAAGTTTATTTATTTAAGGCTCTATCGGTAATAGGGAACACATTCTCATTACAGTACCCACACACTTTTTTGAAGCCCAAAGAAAAACGCTTAATTCCTTAAGAAACAGTTTCGGCTTAACTTACTGAAAATGCTATCAAAAAGTCGAAAATTGCGTTTCTGGTCAAACAGTTTTTGTTTTATTCATAGAAAACTACATTAAAATTTTTTTACATAAAACCATTACCTTATCATTAGGATGAGAATGTAAATATTTGATTTTTTTTTTATACCTATTGTAATGTCATTTTTTACGATAAAAACAAAAACTACGCGTCATATCAAAAAAAATCTGCCTCGCGAGTTTGAGCGCGCCTAGGGCGCGCGACTGTTGATTCTCGCGCTTCGCGCTCGATGACGTATTTACCTCGCGCTACGCGCTCGGTCTTTGTATTTCCCCCACATTTGCGCCCAGGCCTTTCAAAATTAAAGGTCAAATCATCAACAACTGTAATTTTGTGATTGTTAATTCTCTTTTGTTAAAGCTCCGTAGGCTTTAACGAACACATTATCATCACGTATCTCCTGCTTCACACTCGATTTCTTCAAAAATCTTAACTTTTCTACATTATGTTCAACACTATTATATCATATGTATATCATATTAATTTCTGTATCTCAAGCTGATACTGCGTATTTAGATTTTGCAAACTAATGTACAAATTTTATTTTTCATGATTGCTTCAATATTTGCTCCTTATTTTGCACTAATTTTTATTCTCAGCTACCCTGAAAATCTATAATTTCAATAAATGTATATTATCACAACTCTTAATATGCATTGGTATTGAAACATACTTATTTTCATTGTCTAGTTTTTATGATTATAAAAAAGTGTGCATTCTATACAAAAAAAAAGACAAAATTTTACATTTAAAAAAATGTAAAAAAATGTAAAAATGATACATTTTATTTCAACTTGTGTCGTTTCTCCATAAATTTAATTTGTTCACTTTCAACGTTATTTTTGTATGATTCAAACTGAAAATATGCATACTAGTGTAAAGTTCACCCAGCAAATTTGTAGATATAATTTAGGCGAACAATTTTTTAAATAAAAATTCATTGTAGTTTGTGTCGTTTTTCAAAAAAAAAATTCTAATTTTTGATGCATTTTTATAACAAGAGTTTATAACAAATTTGTACATCTTTTTTGGTTAAACAACTTTTGTCTTTACATGTTTTTTGTCTCTTGTGTCGTTTTTTCAAAAATTTAATTCTCTAATTCTTATTATCATTTTTTAGAATTAAAAAAAGTCTACTCGCGTTTCCTAAAAATTATAAATAACGAATTTGTAGATCCTCTTTGAGTGAACAACTTTCGCCTATTAATTTTTTTCTTTCCTAGTGTCGTCTTCCAAAACATTTTTATTTTTTTTATTTTCAATGTTATTTTTTACCAATAAAACAAAAACTACGCATCCTATCAAAAAGTGATTAATAACAAATTTGTAGATCTTTTTAGATGCACCATTTGTATATCTTCATCTTTTTTTGTATCTTGCAAAGATTGACAGCGAAATGGAGTTTTTGATTTTTTATTATTTTTTGTGCGATCAAAATTTGAATTTTTGTTTTTTCGAAAAAATTCAAAAAGTTCCTATGATAATCTTGTAGAGCTCTCAAAAAGAAACGTTTTTCCCCGCCTGACTTTTTTTCATATCGTGCGTTACTCAGCTTAAAATGTTAATTTTCGTTTTTTTTTTTTTTTTATTTTGAAAATGCTATAACTCTCATAATTTTTTTTTTATCGAAAAGTGTCATGAGGATAAATTGTTTTTCTTTCTGGGTACTATTAATAACCGCACATAGAATTTTCAAATATTGAAAAGAGTGGTCTCAAACATTTTCAAAATGTGCTCACTCTTTGAATTTGTATCCAAAATAGCTGCTTAACGTACTCTTTCTTTCTTTTTCGGCTTTCAAAAAGTGTGCCAAAGCACAATCCAATCTGATCAATTTTGCGAAAGTTATCGTGCCTACACGATACTACAGACTACAGACAGACAGACAGGCAGACAAACACCTTCGTAAAAATCATTTTTTTCTGACTCAGGGGGCCTCAAAACGTCGATATTTGATTAAATCCGCGAAAATCATTTTTCACATAAAACCAATACCTTCTCATTGAGATGAGAATGTAATAATCAACAACAAATTTCTAGATTTTTCTTGAATGGATAATTTTTGTCTTATTATCTTTTTTCGTATCTTGCATAGTCTGAAAGCAAAATGGATTGTTTTTATGTTATTTTTTATATGTTTCATAGGGTCCAAATTTGCATTTTTGTTTTTCCAAGAAAATTCTAAAAGTTGTTTTGATATTCTTGTAGGGATTGCAAAAAGTAACGTTTTTCATCTTTTGCCTTTTTTTCATATTGTGCGTTTTTTGGCTCAAAATTTTTATTTCCGTTAGTTTTCTTGGATCTTGAAAATGCTATAACTGTGCTAGTTTTTTTTTATCGAAGAATGTCGTGAGGATAAATTGTTCAGATTTTTGATTACTACGAATTGACATACATAGAATTTGGAAGTTTTGAAAAAAATGATTTCATAAATTTTGAAAATGTTGTAACTTTCTGAATTTTAATCGAAAATAGCTGGCCAGCGAACTTGTCCTTTTCTTCTAGGGCTTAAAAAAATGTGTCAATGCTCAACCAAATCTGATCATTCTTTTTTCTTGCTCAGGGGGTCCCAAAACGTGGAAATTTGATGAAAATCGACTAAGTCAAATTTAACATAAAACCAATACCATCTCATTAGGATGAGAATGTAAAAAAGAAACTTTGAGATAAATCAGTACTGAATTTAATTCTGCAAAGTTTTTTTTTTTTGAAAATGTTCTTAGATTCGGAGAAAATTTAGGGAGCTATTTTTTTTCGTTCAAGGCACACGTGTTTCAATTTTTTTTTTATATAAAACTTTTACATTCTCATCACAGCGGGGAACACGATTTGTGGAAAATTTGCCCCCCTCCCCCCTGGTCACCGTTTTAGTCAAATGTCCATGGTATGAGACCCTCTGAATCCGAAAAACAGGTTTTCACGAATGTGAGCTTCTGTCATCTACATGTCATCTGTGTGTCTGGCTGTTTGTCTGGCTTTGTGCCTGTAGATTTTTAGTCTGTCAGCACGATAACTTTCAAAATAATTGACAGATTGAATTGCACTTTGATATACTATTTTAGTGTCTCTAATTGAAGGTCTAGTTTGCATTTTCGAAATTTTTCAGACAACTTTTCTCAAGATTTAAAAATTCGATGTACGTATAGTAGTAGTATACGAGAAGATGAACAACTTATCCTCCAAAGTGTTTTTTATAATAAAATATCACCGGGTTTATAGCATTTTCGAAATCTAAAAAAGAAACGCAAATGAATATTTTAAACCAAACGACGCACGATATGAAAAAAAAAAAAATTAAGAAAGGAAAAAACGTTGCATTTTGAACACCCTACAAGATCGAAATCGAAAATTTAAATTTTGATTGCACAAAAAATAATGGAAAATAAAAAATTCCATTTAGCGGTCAAAATATGCGAGATGCGACAAAAGATAAATTGAAAAAAAAAATGGTAACTTTTGGATAGGACACGCAGTTTTTGTTTTATTCATATAAAACAATATTAAAAATAATTTTTTTTTTAAACGACGCAAGGTACGAAACTAAAATTAATGAATTTCTACACTAAAAAAACTCTAAATTTGTTTAAAATCATTTTCTGATGGAACGCGCAGTTTTTGATTCAATCGTAAAAAAATAACATTAAAAATAAAAAATAATATCTTATCTTTTTCTGGCTAGGTCCAGGTGTCACTACCGTATATCACAGTCGGTATATATAGAACCATCGGTTCGGTCGGATCAGTTTTTTCGATTCGATCGCTGCATATTGGATTTTCTACAATCGATTGTTGAAAATCCAATATGCGACTCTCAAAAGGCATTTCGAGTTTTTAATTTATAATTATAATTCTAAAAACCTAAACTGATATATGTAGAATTCAGATTGCAGAACCAGAGAGAAATTAAGGTAATACTGCGTCAATTTTCTGGTAATTATATATTCCATCAATAAACAAAAACGTGTCGTTAATTTTTACTTTAATAATGAAAAATTGTTATATGATTACATAGTAACTAGTAATGATGATTCCTTAGATTTTATTCATCTTAACATTTTTTTAATTTTTCTTATAGGCTTTACAGGTTTATAATATTTATTTTCTTATTTAATATTCTCACGCCAGAATCATAAAAGGGGAGGATCGCTACTCAAGGGCAGCCCGATATTGTGTTATTACTTATAACCCTTTGCTTATTTTAATTTTTTTCATCGAATGACATTTTGAAAAAAAATTGTATTCTAAACTTCTGGCGTTTGGATTAATAATTGGGGAATTATATATTTCAGGTCGTATACAATATATATATGTAACTCAAGTTGTAATAGAATTAAATTATTATTTTCATTAATTGTATCCTATGATATTTTTTACAATATTATAAAAAGAATATTAGAACCGATTTTAACTGCATTTTACCTCTTTTCACTAAAAGTTATTTTGCAGATGGGATTTTTTTTTATTGAGGTTGTTTGCCTTCCTGCAAACAATTTAGGACTAAATTTGCAATCATTTATGAGGTCGTTTTGGAAAAAATCATCATAATTTATAATACTATTTTGAAAATCCTTTCTTAGTACAATTTATATATAAAATATTCGAAAACTTGACTAATATTATTGTTTTCTAATTAGTCGCTCACAAAGTTGAACTTGTTAGTATCAGGCCTTACCATTCATATGGTTAGTTTAGGCTTGTAATGAAGTTACATGAAATTTTAAAATTATCTTTAATCAGACAACACGAATTGAACATTATCAAATGTATCGTATTGTAAGCTTATAAAAAAATATATGAATTGTAAAGCCCAATATTGACACTGAAAAGTTCGACTTTATAAACGACTGATTTACAAATAATAATTTCAGATCAGTTGCCCACTTTCATCAATGAAAAATAAATTCTTGGTCATTTTCCAGTTAGCGATAAATGCCCTTAGCTTTTATTATTTATTAACAAGCTAAAAAAAATATATTTTAAAATATACAAATTAAATCTCGCCCCTTTTATCGGTTAAGACATGTTTTCCTTTATTAAATTGTCATGCAAAATTATGTGAATGTAACATTTTTATCACTTCTTTTTTGTACAACATTCAACTGTAAACAATTAAAGAAAATTAAAAATTGCATTTTTACCTGTTTATTTTTTAACAGTTAAATTTTTAACATTTAAATGTAAAAGAAAATTTAACATTCAAATCATAAAAAATTCATTTTTTAATTTTTTTCGATTTTCAAATGCTTCAAATTGAATGTTTAAATTCCTTTTATTTCTATTACTTGAATTTTTCACAATTGGAATTCAAGAAAAAGCTTTGGAAATTTCGATTTTTTGGTGAAAAAATAAAAGGTTTGTGATTTGGTTGAGAATTTAATTATTTTGTTCCAAAGTTATCATTTTTGATTGAAATTTCGACGTCTTTCTCAGTTAAAAATTCAACTATTTCCGTAGAAAATTGAACTAATCGGTTGAAAATGAACTTTTTTGTTGGAAATTCTGATTTTTTCGTGTTGGAAATTCAACTCTTTTGTGAAAAATTCGTCTTTTTGGCTTGATACTTCAACAGTTTGGTTGCACATTTTTTTTCTTGACTTAAAAATCTTTCTTGATTGAAAATTGAACTATTGCGCTAAAAATAAACTTTCTTCTTGAAACTTTATGTTTTTCAGATGTAAATTCAACTGCTTTGTGGAAAATTTAGTATTTTTTGCTCAGAACTTCATCAATTTGGTTCAAACAATAATAAATCTGTTTTTGTAAACAAATCAACTACTTGATTAAAAGTTAAAATTCTTTTTCAAATATTCATTTTTCAGTTTGAAACTTTATTATTTAAATTGATTATTGAACTATTTGACTGCAAATTCGTGTACTTTGCTGATAATTCATATTTTCTGCTAGAAAAGATCACTCTTCTTGGTTGAAAATTCATCTTTTTCGTAAAAAATTTAACTACTTCTTTGAAAGTTGAACTCCTTTGTAAAAATCTTGTTTGTTGAAGATTTATTATTTTATTTGAAAAAGTTTTTTTTCCAAAATGTTACTATTTCATTCAAAATTCATGTATTTTCTTGAAAATTTCTCTTTTCTGTTTAATGTTTGACTAAATTAATAATAAGCCGATGAACTGTCAGTAGGAAATGCATAAGATTTATAAAAATGACTGAACATCTACTTTCTTTAGTAACTAATGTTAAATATATGAGCTATTCTTATTCGATGAATATTTGTACAGATATTTTTCATTATCAAGAAAGTTTATCATGTGCTGCTTTTTTGATTAAATCCAACATTTTGCGAGTAATTTAATTGTGACATAATTGTAAATTATTTAATTTTGATGACTTACATTAATAATTTATTCACTTCGCAGTTTTATAATTAAAACGTTTTGAATCTTGATCTTCTAAATCAGCCAAATTTAAGAATTGTTATACACATCCAAGATTAAATCTTCAAGATATGCAAAATTTCATTATAATTAACTATAAATATTATAAATAATCTACATTAAACAAGTTGCCGACTAAAATTAATATTGCATGAAGGGCGATGAAGAAATTTAATATTTATTCTGAATTATAATAATTATTTGTTATGTTCCATCGCACTTTAAAATGCATATATTGTCATTTGATAATTAGGCAACTAAAATTAGGAGAATTTTATAAGCGCGCGTAGTATGCTATTTTTGCTAGTACAGAATAATGTTGAAAAATTTTTCACTGATTTTATATTCAATTTTCAAAACGCATTCATCGTTTAAATGTTTCAGATATGTATGAAGAATTAAAATTGCGGCAATAAATATTATTCCCTCTCTAAATCTGAATAATAATAATAATAATAACTAATTAAGTAGTGCTCGTTTATTCAAGATTATTTAAGGATAATTTTGAGAAGATAATTTTGTGTTTGAGAAATGAACCAAAATTCATGACATTAACTAATAAGTTACCAAATATGGACAAATTTTAGCTTCTGCAATTTCCCAAGTAAGGTAAAAATTTGTATCTATAAATTAAAGCTAATGCAGTAGATTTGAGTGAGATATACTCAAAAATTTCTCATGAAATTATAATAATTATTAAATTAATTTACAAAAATACACTTGAACATTATTGATTTTCAACTTTTTAAGTCAAATAACATATCGTGGGAATCGTTATAATTAGCAGATTCCGAATATTATATTTGTAAATTACCAGGTGCCAAATTAAAAAAATGTTATATCCCGCATTTTAGTGCTCACTAGGTACAACGGACTCCCGCTGACTAGGATCGACCCTTTCTTTAGATCAGAGATAATTAGACTAACAAGCACCATCCTCACGAATTTCGGTAATCGCTTATTTATGGTCTTATTTATGATTTATAACGGTCAGAAAATTCAATAGTTACTTTAAAATAAATGGTTAGGTTTTGCAGTAAACAAAATGATCATTATATTTTAGGGGAAAACCCACTTTCTAGACTAGACTCCAGAATGCAGACTCTATGTTAATAACAGCACCTCACTGCTTTTGCTTTCCGCAGGTGGACAAATATTTTCGGGTAGCTTCTAGCATTTGTAAATGATTCTTCAAAAATAAAGGCAACAATTATATTCTTGTCACTTTTCCTCCAATGTTTTAAAAATTACAAAAGGATTCTATTCATAACAATCTCACCATATTAAATCAGGTTGAATGTATTTATTGACAAAGATTGCGAATTTTTTGCACCAACAGTAAGTAAACATTTCCAAATAAGTAATGTTCTTCGATGAGCAAATTTATTTCTAAATGCTTATCAACATTATTGATAAAAGAGAACATTTTAATTATAATTTTTTTTAATATTCGGAAATGATTTTATTCTTAGCATTTTGCTACCACAATACATAATTTGAACACTTTTTTAAACTTCTAAAGAAATGAGAAGAATGAAATTATGGGTACAGATTAAACAAATTTTAATAATTTAGATTTAGATTTCAACAGAATAATTTACAGCTTTGACGATTTCAAAATATATGTATCGAAAAAGAATCTGGAATATTTTATGACATTAAAAACATATTTTTTATGCAAAAAAAACTGTAAAAATATCTACTTTGAATTATTTAAAGATGTATTTCAAAGTTTTCGAAATTTCGAAAAGATTCATAAAGAATTAAAAATTTGAAAATTAAACATTTTTTTTAAACAAGATGTGCATTCTTGAAGATTTTGAAAAAAGGCTGCGTAGATTTTTAAGGAATTTAAAATTTTAAAGGAATTTTAAAAAGATACCAAAATACATTTTATCGCAGAAAGATTTCAAACAAAATGTTTATTTTTGAGGATATCGAACGAAATAATTGGAAGTATTTAAGCAATTTTGAAATATTTCAAGAAAATAAACTTTCTGTAAGATTTCTGAAAAAATTATTAGTGATTTATTACTTTGCAAAATTTGTTCAAAAAAAATATTCAAAAAGATACCTCAAGAGTTCTGAAATGGTCAAAAAAGAATCTGAAATAATGTAAGAAAATTTTTTTTTTTTTGCAAATTTTGTTTAGTTCTAAAAAACAATTAGAATCGTTTTAAAAGATAAAATTTCAAAAATAATTAAAAGCTCGAAATTTTGTTTGAAAACTTGTAGCAGAAAGTGAGTTTGTTAAGATTTCAAAATAAAATTTTGATTTTTGTAACGATTTTGAAAGGCTTACTGATGATAAACAATTCTCTTATGATTCCTGGAACATTTTAAAGTTAGTCTTCATTCAGTCAAATTTATTTTGAGATAATATTCAAAAATATGTTAAAAATTACAAAAGATTTCCAAAATCGTAAAAAATAAAACCGGAACATTTTCAGACAATTTTAGGACTAATTCAAGTTAGTTTGAATATTAGAATCGAAAAGAAAGATCGAGTTCCTTAACCAGCCATTTTGGATAGAAATTCAAAATGTTAGAGCATTTTCAAAAATTTTCAGACCATTTTTATTTTAATTTATAAATTCCAAGGATGGCTACCCATAGTACTAAAAAATTAAAACAATTTATCCCTACGACTTTTTTCGTTGAAAGCAAAATTGTCACAGTTAAAGCATTTTCAAAAGGTCGAGTATTTTGTTCCGGCAAAATATGCCGGATTTTAATTTTCTCGTCCGGCATATTTTGCCGGATTTTAATTTTCTCTTCCGGCATATTTTACCGTGTACTAAATTCAATTCCAACGAATTTATTATGAATTCTAAACGATTTATTATTAATTCCAAACAATTCTAGATTAATTGTAACGAGTTAAAAAATTAATGTTTGCAAAAATATATCGGACAATAGAAAATTAAAAGGAGATCTTGATGGCAGGTGGAGTTTATGTGTCATCTATATATATATTCGTATTCCTTGCCGGATCTTAATTTTCTCTTCCGGCATATGTTGCCGGATTTTAATTTTCTCTTCCATAATATTTTTAATAAGGTCATAATTTTTCGTAAATTATCATAAATTTCCACAAATTTACACAACAAATTTAATAAATTTCAACAAATTTCATAAATTTTTACAAATTTCATAATTTGTACAAAAATTTCATAAGTTTCCTCAATAATGATAAATTTCCATAAATTTGAGAAATTATGGTAATTCATGGATAAATTCCCGATAAGGGTGAACCTCAGATTTTCTTGGGGTTCCGTATACTTATGTATTTTGACGCGCTTGTTACGAATATGATATTGAAAATTGGCGCAAATTTGATTTTCATGGTGAAAACCATAAAGAACTCATCAAAATCATGGTTTTTTGCATTTATCTTAGTAATTATTCGAAAAAATCATGCCAATAAAAGTTGTAGATCTCCTCGAAATACATATTTTATGTTTCAAGCATTTTTTTATAGGAATGATAGTTTCCCAGAAAATCGGTAGTAAATCGATTTTTATGTTCAAAAACCATAAAAATCATGGTTTTTTGAATGACAGGAGTGCCTTCCCGCCCCCACGCGGCGTTGGAAAAGGAGTAGGGGTACGACCTTACATTATTTTTGTAAAAAGTCACAGGGATGCCTCCCCACCCCCACGCGGCGTTGGAAGAGGGGTAGGGGTTTAAACCAACATTATTTCTCTAACCAGTCACACGGGTGCCTTGTCGGAAGAGAAAATTAAGATCCGGCAAAATATGCCGGAACAGAAAATAAAAATCCGGCAAAATGTGCCGGATCCGTATACACTACGTTTTCAAAATTCCCCTCAAAAAAACGAAAATTAATATTTTAAGCCAAATAAAGCACGATATGAAAAAAAGTCAAGAGAAGAAAAGTGTTACTTTTTGATAGCCCTACAAGATCGCCAAGATGACTTTTTTAGATTCATTAAAAAAACGAAAATTCGAATTTTGTTAGCACAAAAAATAATGAATTATTACATTCTCGTCATAATGAGAAGGTATTGATTTTATGTGAAAAATTACTTTTGTGGATTCCATCAAATGTCGACTTGAGGCACCCTGAGTCACAAAAAAATTGTTTTTATTTCGGTGTCTGACGTCGTTGACGTAGTCGTGGTTGTCGTCGTTGGTATACCGGATAACTGTTGAAAGACTATCCAAACAACCTTTTGAATTTGCTTGAAAAATTGAAAATTCAAATTTTGATCGCACAAAAAATAGTAAACAATAAAAAATTCCATTTTGCGGTCAAACTATGCAATGTAGAGAAAAAAAATAAATCAACCAAAATTGTTACTCCAAAAAGGAGCTACAAATTTTTTATGAATTATTTTTTCATAAGATGCGTAGTTTCTGTTTTATTCGTAAAAAACAACATTAAAAATTAAAGAAGATAAATTTTTGGACAAACGACGCATGCTATGAAAAATATGAATACACAAATGTTGCTCTTCCGAAAAGGATTGAAAACTCATCCAAATTTGTCATCAATAATATTTTGATATGACGCGTAGTTTTAGTGTTAATCGTTAAAGATAACATTCAAAGTAAAAGAATTAAATTTTTTGAAAAGCGACACAAGGTACGAAAAAAAATTAATCGACAAAAGTTGTTCGCCCAAAAAGGATCTACAAATTTGTCATTAGTAATTTTTAGATAGGACAAGTAGACTTTCATTTGGTCGCAAAAAATAAGATTAAAAATATAACAAATACATTTTTGGAAAAACGACACAAGAGACGAAAAAAATGACAAAAAAAGTTGTTCTACCAAAAAATATCTTCAAATATGTTATAAACTCTTGTTATAAAAATAAGTAGTAGGGTGAAATTTTGTGGTGGATGTAAATTTTTTCAACAGATTTTTTTAAACTAACGTAAGAAAGACAATTGAAATAAAAATTTAAAAAATAATATTCTGGACAAGATAGCTGCCTCTTTGTTTCTGATTTCACTCTTCTTTTACAAGTATATATTCTTATCGTTAAAACGGCCTGCAAATGTTATAAATAGTATTTGAAAATAACCTCAAAAATACCATTAGGAAACACAGTGAAATTCCCCTGACTGAAATAGCTAAAGGTCGGTTACTGATAATAAGTGAAAATGATCATCGAAATTCAGATAGATCGAATCCGATACTTCGCATTTAAGGTTTCAATCTTGCATGCGTCGAAATCCGAAGAAAAAGTTGTCTAATACTAAATTCACCTTAATGAAAAAGTTCGCGTCCATATTTTAATTTGATTGGTTGAGAAAAAAGTTTAAGGGTGTAGCCTCAAGTAAATTGCTAAAAATAAAGTGATTTTCAAGAATTTTTTTTTCAACGACGGTTTGCTGAAACATTGTGAAAGTTATAGTGTATATTTTCGCATATCTTAAAAATAAAAAATCTGGCCGCCCCGCGGGCACATTTTCATCGCGCTCTGAGCGCGCCCCGGGCGCGCGACTATTGGTTCTCACGCTTCGCGCTTGATAATGTAGTTACCTCGCGCTACGCACAGGGCCTTGTACTTTCCTACGTATACGCAAAATCTTTAACAATTAAATGTGAAATCATCGACAGTAGTAATTTGGAGATTATGAATTATCTTTTTTTAAAGCTCCTTCGGCTTTAACGAACACATTCTCATAACGTATCTCGTGCTTCGCACTTGAATAAATATTTTCCAATACGCCAAGTTTTCTATATTATGTTCAACTTTAATATCTTAAATGTATACTGTATTAATATCTGTATCTCGGTTCCGAACTGCTCATTCAGAAATAGAAAAATAAAGTACAATTTTTATTTCTCATAATTGCTTTAATATTCGTTCCTTATTTGCCATTAATCTCTAGTAGTTTTTTCTCAAATTCAACATGTTTATTTATTATGTTATTTTACACGATTAAATCAAAAACTACCCGTCCTTTAAAAAAAAATGGATCAAATAAAATTTGTAGATATAATTTAGACGAACAAATTATGACATCAGCTTAAGACTGATTCTAAAACTAAACTGTAGTGCGCATCTTTTCAAATCTTACGAATTGAAAACAGTAATTTTCCCTTCCTGTTTTTTTTAGAATATTTACAA
Source organism: Andricus coriarius (assembly GCA_932066315.1). Taxonomy (NCBI): domain Eukaryota; kingdom Metazoa; phylum Arthropoda; class Insecta; order Hymenoptera; family Cynipidae; genus Andricus; species Andricus coriarius. The sequence continues at coordinate 5,017 of CAKNWT010000073.1, read as the reverse complement.
AACGTGATTTTTTGTAAATATTGTGCTTCTGTTCGCAACTGCTGAATTGGACAACAAAATTTGTTTTTGTTATTGCATAGTTTAAATAGAAAATGGAATTTTTAATAACATTTTTTTGTAATTAAAACCAGACTATCTTTTAGAAATATAGTCTGAACGAATTTCTAGATTTTTTTGGGATGAAAAATTTCGTTGGTTAGCATCTTTTCGTGTCTTGAATTGTTTTGCCCAAAAATAGAATTACTTATTTTAATAACATTTTTTACAAATAAAACAAAAACCATACTTGTTATGCAGCGGCGTAGCCAGGAATCTTTTTCTGGGCAGGTATCCGAAAAATAAAATGACATAATATAAAAGATAGCAAACATAATTGTTTGAACAATTTGTTATTGTTTTTTAATAATATGCTCTTTGAATAATGTTAGAAAGTTGCTGCTTTTTTCTAAAATTTTTAACTTTTTGTGTACTTTTAAATTATAGTGTAGTAATAATTGATGAAATTCAAGAAACAATTGTTTAACCAAATTATTATTGTTTATATCTATCTTCTCTTATTGTAATGCTAGATAGTTGCAGTTTTTTCTGAAGTTTTTCACTCATTGTCAACATTTTACTTAAGGCGAGGTAATTATTACAGCAATTGAACAAAATATAATTGTTTAATTACATTATTATTGTCTATAACTATCCTCTCATATGCTAGTGCTAGGTAGTTGCGGTTCTTTTTTCTTCAAATTTTAACTTCTTCTCTACTTTTTACTTAGTGAGATAATAATTAATGCTAGTTAACAAACAATTGTTTAAAAACTTATTATTGTCAGAATTTTTCAGCTTTTTTTTAGCTTTTTAGTTAGGAACAAATGTGGGTGTCGACACGAAAAGGGCCCTTATGGCCAGTATGGAGTTACATACACATACAGAATCATGTAGCCGGATAAGTTCCCGGTATTTTAAGTCCATGAACCGTTTAGGTTGAAAAACAAGTCGCCGGGGCATGTTTGAAGATAGAAAATGAAATATACCAATTGCCGCTTGCTTTCAGGATAGAAATATTGTGTCAAAAGATTCAGTATAGGTCTCAATATTCCCCACTTGAATCCGATAATAACCGCCCACAAATGCCCTTTTCATGCGGACGCCCAAAAATAGTAAATATTAATAATAATTTAAACAAAAAGGCTCTCATGAAAAATTTATATTTAATATGATTCATATAGAAAATATGAAAAACATTTCAGATATTTATTTTTTTCAGACAAATATATTAGCAAAAAACAAAGAGATTGTTTAAAAAATTATTACCTTTATTGTTTATTAATTATATTTTTATAACTATGAAGAAAAAGCAAAGTAAAAAATTTCAGAAGAAAACTGCAACTTTTTAATTGTCAAGAGAAAATAGTTGTAATCAATAATAAATTGTTCAAACAATTATGTTTGTTAACTTGACTTAGTTATTACCTCACAAGGTGAAATGTTGACAAAAAAGTGGAAAATTTCAGAAAAAGCCACAACTATGTAGCATTATTATAGGAGAAAATAATTATACACAATATTAATTTGTTTAAACAATTATATTGCTTAAATTTCACTAATTATTAATCACTTTAAGCGACAAGTTAACAAATAATTGTATATTTTGAAGAAAATTCTAAATTGTTGGCCTTATTCAAAGAGAATATAATTAAAAATAATAATAAATTCTTTAAACAATTATTTCTCTTAACATGAATTAATTATTATCTCACTTTAATTGAAAATTCGACAAAAAGTGGAAAATTTCAGAAAAAACTATAACTTTATAGCATTATTCTGAGAGAATATTATTATAAATAATAATGAATTGTAAACAAAATATTTCTGTTTAATTGAATTGATTATTGCATTGCTCTAATTGAAAAGTTTAAAATAAGTTGAAAAAGTTGGAAAAACCGCGACGTTTGAAATATATTCCAAGAGAAAATTGCTAAAAACAATAATAAAAAGTTTGGAAAATTTATGTAAACTTCTAGTTATTATTATGACGTAGTATTTTATGTATTAGAAGCAATTTCTACATTCTCATTCGTGAGAGTGTAATGTAATCGTTCAAATTTTCGATCTCTGGTTTTTAACAGATCTTCACGTTTCAGCACTCACTGAGTCCGAAAATCATAAAATTTTGACAGTGTCTGTCTGGCTCTATGTCTGTATGTATGTATGGTTACCTGAATGTTGTAATATGTATGTATTGCATAATACATATGTATAAATATGTAATGTTGTATGTGTAGATGGGAGAGAGTCTTCAAAATTATCCTAATAGAATTTTTTATTTAGAAAAAAATTCAAAAAGTTATATACTTTTCAACAGTTTGAAAATTTCCAAAAAATAGAAAAGAAATATCTTTCGGCTAGATTAAAAAATTTCAATCAAAATGTTTACTGTATATGAAATATATTTCGAGACTATTCTCATAAAATTGTTTGATTCGATCAAAATTCAAAAAGAGAGTTTTCAAAATTTGAAAAAAAGAAATATTTCTAGTTTCAGAAATTTGTGTACAAGTTTCCTTTAAATGGGAAAGAGTCTTGAAAACTATCCTGATAAAATTTTTTATTTCGATGAAAATTCAAAAAGTTATATACTTTTCAACATTGTGAAAATTTCCAAAAAATGGGAAAAAAATATACTTCCGATAGATTAAAAAATTTCAATTAAAATTTTTACTGGATATGAAATATATTTAGAAACTATTCTCATACAATTTTTTGATTTGATCAAAATTCAAAAAGAGAGTTTTCAAAATTTGAAAAAAATAAATTTTTCTAGTTTCAGACATTTGTGTACAAGTTTCCTTTAAATGGCAGAGAGTTTTGAAAATTATCGTGACACAATTTTTTATTTCGATAAAAATTCGAAAAGTTATATACTTTTCAACATTTTGAAAATTTAAAAAAAAATAGAAAAAAAATATCTTTCTGCTAATTTAAAAAATTGCAATAAAATTTTTTACTGGATATAAAATATATTTCGAAACTATCCTCATAAAAAATTTCGATTCGATCAAAATTCAAAAAGTAAGAGCATTTTCAAATTTGGAAACAAAATTTTCCGTTTGATTTCGTTCAGGTACATGGTTTTATTTTTCAAAAGCAATCGTCTTTATAACCTAGCTGTTGAGCGCGAAGCGCGAGTATCGCAATGATAATTTACTCGTCAAGGCCGTAGGTGCTTTGAGAACCCTCTTCAAACTCAAATTGAAAAAAAAACATGTTTAATTTCACTTTATGATTGTATTTTATGTGGGGTTTGAATCACAGTTTTTGATTTACCCGCTCAAACTGGGCGCATTTTCAGGGCAGCTGAGAATAAAAATTATTGCAAAGTAAGGCGAAAATATTAAAGTCATCATAAAAAATAAAAATTGTACATTATTTTGTAATATCTGAATAAGCAGTACTAGATCGAGGTACAGAAATAAATATAATATACATTGGATATAATACTGTTGAACATAATGTAGAAAAGTTCACATTTTGGACAAAATCGAGTGAGAAGCACGAGATACGCCATAATCGTTAAAGTGGAACGAGCTTTGAAAAATTTGAATTCATAATCATCAAATTACAGCTGTTAATGCTTTTACATTTAATTTTAAAAGGTCTGTGCACGAATGTGTGGGAAATACAAAGACCGAGCGCGTAGCGCGAGGTAAATACATTATCGAGCGCGAAACGCGTGATGAATATACTCTCGAGCGTGACGCGCGAGAACCAACAGTCGCGTGCCGCAGGCGCGCTCAAACTTGCGAGCCGCGCGCGTAGCGCGCAATGAGAATGTGCCCGCGCTGCGAACATATTTTTATTTTTAAAAATCGCAAAAAAATGATAATTAGCACCAGAAACTCGGGAAACCCAATTTTTCACTTATGGGTTTTTTTTAGGAACCTATAAAACAGACTTATGGGGGTGATATTTAAAAAATAAGTTTTTCTTCGTATTCTATTTCTATTGGGGGGGGGGGGTCAAAAAAATGTGCCGCCGATATGCATGAAAATTTAAAAAAAAATTCCAATGCATTCTGAGACCACTTTAGTCTACAATGTGGGTCTTCCTAATTTATGATCCACTTACGAATTTCTACCTTTCAGGTAGTCGTTCTGGATTAGAACAAAGCTATACTTATAATTGAATCTTTGGTGTGCTAAAATCTTGTTTTATGGTGTTGGCCTTTGAATGTATTTAATTTTAAATGTGGAAATCTACAACTGCCTTCACTTTCGCAGGTAACATGAAGAATAGATACCGGTTTATTTTTGTCTCTATACTCTATATAATCCCTCTTTCTCATTAGTATTTATGGCAAATAACAGAGTTGTCAGAACATAGCCACAAGCTGTTGTAAGTAGAATAAAGTTCTCCAGTGTATGACAGATGTGATTTAGAAATTGGGGGGGGGGGGTGAGCCCCCTCAGACACCCCCCTGGCTACACCACTGTTGTTATCAAAAATCTGTTTCCAGAAAATTGGTAAATCTTCTGGAGCTGAATAATTTTATACAATAATTATTTCATCTTATAAAAAAATGTATAGTTTTGCTGGGAAATAGAATTTTTTATTTTTTAAAAAGCATTTCCGATGGATATTATCAGAACTGTTGGTCAAAAATGTCTGGTTAACAAACTCGCTCTTTCTTTATAGGCCTTGAAAGAGTATGCCAAGCGGTAATCCAAACGGATAATTTCTTTGCAAGTTACCGCGTTTATAGATTTTTCCAAGAAAATTCAAAATGTTGTGTTGACATTCTTGTAGGGCTTTCAAAAAGTAACGTTTTTCGTCTCCTGACTCTGACAATGTTCTTTTTATCGAAAAAAGTCGCAAGGATCAATTGTTCGAATTTTTGAGTACTGTGGACAACCGTACATCGAATTTCTGAATTTTGAAAAAAATGGTCCAAAAAATATCGAAAATGCTTTTACTTTTTGAATTCTTATCCAAAATAGCTGGTTAACGAAGTCGTTCTTTCTTTTTG
>CAKNWT010000063.1:0-12785 GCA_932066315.1 Andricus coriarius | reverse complement strand
TTTCTTTTTGTTTATTGACAAGTCCGAATGATTGGCGAATACAATGATATCACTGAAATTAAAATAAATAATTTCTTCGTGGAATGATAAACGTGGCCTCGGAAGACGAAAAGTGTATAAGTGATAAAAGGATAGTGCTGTGAACTCGCGCTGTGGATAATTTGTCTTTTCTGGTAGAGAATTAATCTTCTTGATCAGAAATCCATCTTTTTGGTTGAAAATTCAACAGCTTGGTTGAATGTTGAACTTTTTTGTTAAAAATTTATTTATTTTGTTAAACTTGAAATACTTTGTTGAAAAATCGTTTCTTTGTCTGCTAAATTAATGTTGTTAACCGAAAATTTAATTATACCACTTTTAGTTGAAAATTCAAGTATTTTGTTTGAAAATTCATCCTTTTTGGTAGGAAAGTTCACTATTTGGGTAGAAATGTTACCTTTTTTGTTTAAAAATGCAAATGTTTGGTCGAAAATAAATCTGTTTTTGTTATGGTTTCAACTTTTTTTTTTTTTAAATTAGTATTTTTTTTGGTGAAATTCAAATGATTTTTTAATTTCAATTAAAATATTTCTTTGTTCAAATATCAACTATTATATTGTTTGTTGAGAATTAATATTTTTTGGTTGAAAGCGGAATATTGTTAAAAATTGATTTTTTTGTTGAAGATTTATCATATTAGTAAAAAAACGATATCTTTGTTAGACAATTTAAATATTTTGTTGAAAATTCGTTTTTTTCTTGTTTGAAAATCAACTTTTTTATCTGCCAATGTAACTACTCTATTTTTGGTTGAAAATTGATATTTTTTTATTGAAAATGAATTTTTAAAAATTAATTAATCAACAATTTGGTTGAAAATTCATGTATTTTGTTGAAAATTCGTCTCTTTTTGTAGAAAATTCATCGTCTTGGTTGAAACTTCATCCTGTTTGCCTAGAAATTCAACTCTTTGGTTGAAAATTGATTTCTTTTTTAGGAATCAACTATTTTCTTGAAAATTAGTATTTTTTTTAAATTTAACTGTTTTCCATTTAATTTCAAATAATTCTTGGTTAACATGTCAACGATTACATTTTTCGTTGCGAATTCATCTTCTTTGGTTGAATAAAATTCAACTTCATTCGGTTGAAGGTTGAACTATTTTTCCTTTTTTTTGGTTGAAGATTCATAATTTTAGTTAAAAATTAAACTATTTAATTGTAAATTAACTTTTTTGTTACATATTCATATTTTCGGTTTTAAAATTCAACTGTTTTGTAGAACATTCATGTATTTTGTTGAAAAATCGACTTTTTGGGTAGATCTTATTCTATTTGGTGGAAAGTTAATCTTTTTGATTGAAAAATTAACTATTTAATTATAAATTTATCCTTTTTGGTTAAACCTCAAGCTACTTGGTGAAACGTTGAATTTCTTTGTTAAAAATTCGTTTTATTTGCAAGATTCACCTCTTTGGTTGAAAATGTAACAGTCTTGCTGAAAATGATATTTTTGTTGCTAAAAATTAATTTGTTTACCTAAAAATGTAACTATTCCATTCTTGGTTGAAAAGTTTTCCTTTATAAGTTAAAAATTTAACTACTTGGTAGAAAATTCATGTCTTTTGTTCATTATTATTATTATTATTTATTATTGATAATTAATGAAAATATTAATTACGATTATTGATTTTCCTACCATTTAATTCATATGGACGATGAAATTCTTATAATTCAATTTACCAGAATGAATTACTGTATTCTAAAGCTCTTAGCAATGAGGAGAGGATTAGAGTAGAAAATGATTATAAGAATGAAAACAGAAAAGCAAAATTACTATTCACAAAAGGAAAAAGATAAAATCGAAGTGGAAGATAAAAATGCAAAATGGTTTTGAAGGAAAGAAGAAATTATTTTGGAAATTGTTTAAGAGGATTAGGGAAGGAAGTAGTAGTACAGGCTCAGTTGCAATTGAGAACACCTAAGTAAATCAGTTTACTTCTTAATTTCATCCCAGCTGAAAATTCCTGTACAGGAACCTCGGAGGATCCTGCACATGTTCCTGCCCACGAACCTGTACAGACAATCTTGACGGTTCCTGTGCAGGAATTTGGCGAAGGAAACTGTACATGATCCTGCAAAGGAACCTGCACAGACAAAGGAACCTTCGAATGATCATATACGGCTTCCTGTACAGGTTCTATTGGGAAAACATTGAGGCGCCGGTTCCTGTACAGAAACGTGTATAGGATCCCTCACAGAAAGACATCAAAGGAATCTTTGGAAGGATCCTGTACAGAAACACGAATAGAGTCCTTTGTAGAAAGCCATCGCGAAAACTCATGACGCTTACAGCTACAAAGTTGTATTCCTTTTATTCCCTTGAAGATCCAGCTCACCATTGAGAGAGCCAAGCAACTAGCGAACCCTGGCGGATTAGTTCCTACGCAGGTTCATGTACAGGATCCTGAACATGTTCCTGTACATGAACCCACACCTCAATTGACTTTGTGAACGAACCTGTACAGGATCATTGAAAGGTTGGCTTGTTTATAGGTTCCTTTGCAGGATGATGTACAGTGTCCTTCGTTAAATGTCTGCACAGAAATCGTCAAGATTACCTGTACAGGTTCGTTTGCAGTTTCCTGTACAGGAACATGTGTAATTCAACAATCTGTTGCAGAGATTTCGAAAGTTGACGCCTCGGCAGAGATAACGCTAGAGAAAAATATTTCTATTAATAACTGTGTTTACAGTAGGATGATAAGAGATTCGTGCCCACGGATATTCTTTTGCAACCAAAACAGATTTTTGCTGATTCACGTTACCTCTGCTGAGGCTTCAGTTTCGAAATACATATAGGAACATCAGGTGCTCACACCTTGAAAGAAGAGGTCGAAATAAATAGGAAGTTGATTATTGTGGACAGTTTTTTATTTAATGCTTTTCAGTCACGTTTATCGCCTCTCATGTAAAGATATTACATACACGAACCTAATGGTAAAATTTTCTCCTCTTTTGAGGGGGTTTTTCATTCATAAGAAATTTTCGAAAGTTAGGAAATACGGTATTTTTTTCGTACGGGACCATTAGTTCAGCTCCAATATCTCCTGGGGGTATTGTAACTCGTTCGTAATTTCCATTATATTCAGCATATAGTCCAAAATAAATATGGAGTTTATTAAGTATTCCAAGGACGTAACAATCAGGCATCGATATTAACACACGTTGTCGTATATTTGTTGGAACCATTATTAAATCACCAGGTACATTAACGCCACCTTTTTTCATTTGATGATAGCCAAAAGGAACATAGATGTCAGTAAATTTCAAACCAGTTTCTGCAATCTCAGGAATATAAAGTCGTATGAGTTCAGGATACGGTCCGGCATGATAATGTATGCCTCTATGGGGTATGACAACGTAAGGTCCGCGAGAAGGACTTTCGAAAACAGGAGGTGCAACATCGGAAGGAGGTGCGTAAATAGTAGGAAGCACGACAAATAAATCATTATCACCAGAAGCAGAATGTTCGCCAGAAGTAGAATGTCCGACAGTAGTAGAGTGTGGATTATGATTAGGATTCTGATCCATCTGTGAACTCAACTCTGCAAGTAAAAATAGACATAATTGCATTTTAGTTGGACGAATCATTTAAAAAAAACTATATTTAAAGATAAATTGAAAATTACTATATTTACCAGTAGAATTAAAAATGAGGAGCAAGGTTGTGACCAGCGTATAAAGAATCCTCATTTTTTTCGAAACACAGGCAAAACTGCACAATGAAGGACTTCATTAACAGTGTAACTAATGATTTTTCTGAAACTTCCAGTATAGATACTGGGGGTCGATTATGTACATAATTACACATTTCCCGTTCCACTTTTCATTTTTCACATGTCATTGTCTTTGTTGTCGAAATCACGAAACACTGCATGGCCTTCCTAGAATTTTTCTTCCTTCCTAGAAATGGTTCATACGGCTCTGACTGTTTACTTTCGAAGAGCCTTGAATTATGTCAGTAAACACAAAGACAGCTTGAAGAGCTCTTTACGAAATCTTCTTGAAGATGATCGACATCTTTGAAGATATCCCATAACGAAGCTTTAAAACTCTTTAAGGTTCAGATATTACCATCGTAAAGAGCTCTTCGCGATATCGTAATGATGTCTTTAAGATAGAAAGGAGAAAAAATAACGAGAGGATAAGACGGTTTGAAGATGTCGGTATTCACTTGCAGCTGGGGGGTTATTATTTTTTAAATGTCTAATATCACCCAGCTGAAAATTCCTGTACAGAAACCTCGGAGGATCCTTCACATGTTCCTGTACAGGAAACTGCATACGAACCTGTACAATTAATCTTAACAGTTACTGTGCAGGAATTTGGCGAAGAAAACTGTACATGATTCTGCAAAGGAACCTGTATAGAAGGTAACCTTTGAATGATCCTGTACAGGTTCCTTCACAGAGTCAATTGAGGTGTGGGTTCATGTACAGGAACATGTTCAGGATCCTATACATGAACCTGCGTAGGAACTAATCCGCGAGGGTTCGCTAGTTGCTTGACTCTCTCGATGGTGAGTTGGACCTTCAAAGGAATAAAAGGAAAGTAATTTTATAGCTGTAAGTGACATGAGTTTTTGCAATGGCTTTCTGCAAAGGACCTTATACTTGTTTCTGTACAGTATCCTTCCAAAGGTTCCTTTGATGTATTTCTGCGAGGGATCCTATACACGTTTCTGTACAGGAACCTGTGCCACAAATTTCTTCGCAATTGAACCTGTACAGGAAGCCGTACAGGATCATTCAAAGGTTCCTTTTTTGGTGCAGGTTCCTTTGGAGGATCATGTACAGTTTCTTTCGCCAAATTCCTGCACAGGAACCGTCAAGATTACCTGTACAGGTTTGTGTGCAGGAACATATGCAGGATCCTCCGAGGTTCCTGTACAGGAATTTTCAGCTGGACAGTGTCTCCAGAATGTGAGATTTTTCGGCCCCCACCACTTTCCCATCTGGGAGAATACATGCAAGCGTAGCGTCGGTGAGTCGGCCAGCCTCGTGTAAAGCCGAAAATGCACGAGGCACGAGTACGAAGCCGAGCTCGCCCGAGGCCTGACCCCGACTTCACAATTCGCTTTCGTCGGCTATTCAAAGTTTTGAGTTGATTTCTGTTTGCAAAAATTGACATCTTGAAGAGACTTCAAAACATGTAATGAAGTCTTGAGATATTTAATGATTTTTTTCAGGAATTATTGTGGAATGTTTTAGACTATCCGATTCGGCAGTTTCTTTTTTCATTATTCATGTTCTATTTCGTAATTGATTTTAAATATTCTAAAGTCAAAAAATAATAAATGATAATTATTTTTCATTAACTAAATTAATCAACATTTTTACTGTATACTTACCTTTGATATTTACCTTTCATATGCTTCCTTGATATATAAAAACATTACAAAACCTTTAATGTCTGAAAATACTTATCTCAACATTACAAAATGTTGTTTTTGCAATTTTATTTTAATTGGAAAATAATTGTAACTGGGAATTAATTGTGAATAATTGTAAAATAAATTTAACAAAATTGATTTTATAAGGGCATATCTTATGATTTTAAAAGGACAATATAATTTTCTAAGGTACTTCTTTGTGTAATTTTAATAACTAATGAACATATTTCTAGAATATTTTTTCTTGATTCTGCCCTAGGGTGAAACATGCTACAAAAAAAATATGGTGAAATTTAAAATAAAATATGTACGCTTTATACATTAATTTTAAAAATGAAAAATAATTATACTTTTTATAAATATTCCTAAATGTTATTTGAATATGTTACACATTGCTTTTTAATTTAAAAATTCCTGTAAATAGTTGCTCATTTTATAAATTGTACGACATTTTTGTACTATGTTTGACCTTATGGAATAGATTTGAAGAATGAAGTTATAAACATATCTCCTATAATCAGTGTTTAATTGAAAATTATATTTTTTGTTGAAATTTTTATTTGGCATATCTGAAATATTGAAAAAATTTGTGAAATTTTGTCAAGAATCATGTGAGAAAATTATATTTATATAACCTTCAAATAAGCAAACAAAAAAACTTAAAAAATAAATAGTTATTCCAAATTTTTATTTTGTATACAAAAATATTTTTCGCCTTAAATCATAATTTTGTTGAGATTTTCAATTTTTCTTCACTCAACAATTTTTTGATTTGAACTTTTTTTATTTTTTTTTGAAAATTCATTCGTTTTAGATTAATTTTAACTGTTTTTAATTAAAAATTATAATATTTTCTTGAAAATAGCAACTATTACATTTTTTGTTGAAAATGTAGCTTTTTTCGTTGAAATATCATCTTTTTTAGATTGAAAATTCGACGTTTTGGTTAAAATTTGTTTCGTTGTTGAAATTTTGATTGACATACAGAAATATTAAAAAATCTTAAAAAATTTTCTTAAGAATCTTAGAAAAATCATATTTATATAAACTTAAAAATTAATAGTTATTTGACATTTTTATTTTTTATACCAAAATATTTTTCGCCTTAAATTATAATTTTGTTGTAATTTTCCTTTTTTCTTCACTAAGAAATTGTTTGATTTGAAAGCTTATTTATTTATTTCTTTACTTATTTATTTCATTCTTTTTGGTTAAAACTTTTGTTGTTGTTGAAATTCTGATTTACATATAGAAATATTAAAAAAATAAAATTTGTTTAAAATTAGAAATAGGTTAAGAATGGAATATTTTGAACTGAAACATTATGTTTGAAACAGGATTTGAAATCAAATTTTGAAATTAAAAATTTTGAAATCATTTAAAAATTGAACATAGTTTCTAAGGTTTGAATTGCACATTTCCATGAGTACCATGTCTTAAAATTATTAGTTATCTAGGGTAAAAAATTCAAAATGCAAAAAAGTAGAAAAAATGAATTTTTCCAGTAAATTGTTTTTATGTTTTTGTGAACACCAAAGTATTTATTTGTTCTACCAAATTTTTAATCAGAGTATTTTTTCTTCAAATTTTACTTTTTATTCATGTTATTATTTATTTTATTAATTGTTATACTATTTTTCATCAAAGCATATATAATGGAAGTTTTTCGAATTAATGTTTTTAAATTATGTTATACTTTATGTGTATTTTATTTTAGGTGATTAATAATTTGAAAAGCGAATATTTCATATTAAAATTTTTTTCACAAGTTCATGAATCAATCATCTCATTTTTATAATAAACTTGCAACAAATATTAGGTCGTCATAATTTTAAATTGAAAAATCGATTATAAATCCGTTGTTCTAGTATAAGAAATTTTTGAATGTTTTAAATTTATTTCTTCTAAGTTCAGACATTTCATTTAAGGTAATTTCTTTAAGACTTATCCTAAACCGGTCGTCTTGGTAAATTATACCGACCCTGATGAAAGAACATTCACTTTGTAAAATTTTCTAGTATCTTCTGGTACTTTTGTGACTAATAATGAGGTGCAAAATTGAGTCTTACATATCACAAGAAAAAACCGGGAAAAAGGTTAATTTTGATCTGAGAAATCTGAGAATTTGAAAACGAATTTTCGCTAGACACCTTGTAATAATTTTGTATGAAGTTGACAAATTTCACGTACATTTCAGTCAAGTACGTAAAATATGCCATTCGTTACAAAATTTAAACCATAACCATAAATAATTAATGAAGATATTAATTAGGATCAATGATTTTCCTAGCATTCAATTCATATGGACGATGAAAAAATTTTATTCTCATAATTCAGATTACGTTAAAAGAAATAAGCTGGAAATTAATGTCAAAAAAAAAATGTGTTTAGAAAAAGGGGGAGAAGGAAAAAAGAGGAATATTCATGCAGAGCATACTCTAGCACTGGCAGAGAAAACTCAAAAAGCAATCAACACAGCTTGGGGGATCATAAAAAGAACTGGACACCTTGGTCAAATCAGGTATGCTCAATGGGGTTGAATTGTGGGGTTGAGAAAAAAGAGCAGAATTAGAAAAACTTTAGGGTAGCTACGATAAAATGATCATGGGCCTAGATAGGAACTCGCCTAATTACATTTGGCGAAGGGAATCGGTTCAACGAAGCGTTGAATTTAAAGCTAGGAACAGAGCCAGCAAATACCTATTTGAAATTCTAAATATGGAAGAAGGAAGGTTTCCAAAAGTGTGTCTACTCGAAGAAATAAGGGGCATACAAAATAGAAATCCTTCATTATGGGGAGAAAACGTGGTTAAAGCAATGAAAGAAAATGGTGATGGTACAACCTTAAGCTTACTTTGGGAAAAAGCAGAAACAGATCTTGTATAGAGGGGAAACTAGAAGTAGGACTTTAAATCAAGTTAGATCAGGAAATCCAATTAGACTAGGTCAGAATGGACAAATCAAATTATTGCAACATTTATAAAAACATACTAACAGGAATTGAAAGAGAAAAATATTGAGATAGGAAACAGATTAACGATTTAATTAACCAGATTAATTAAAGAATATTCAGAGCGAAAAATCATCTTGCTCCGTAAACAGACTTGTTCTCATTTACGCATCGTGACAGATTCGTTAATTTCTCAAGTACTCATTTTTTCCTTGTATCAAGAATGACTTGTAGATGTTTGGTGCAATCTACAGTGAAATTACGAAATCCGCGTGAATTTTAAGGTAAAGAAGGAAGTTTACACTCGAGAAAGTTGAATGCTAAAGATCTCAGCAATTGGGAGAGGATTAGACTAAAAAATGATTACAAGGATAAGAGCAGAAAATCATAAGTACTAATCAAAGAAAGCAAAGCTCAAATCAAAGTGGAAGATAATAAATGCAAAATGATTTGCAACGACATAAGAAATTATTTTGGAAATGAGGAATGAAGAATACTTGAGTAAATCAATTTCATTCTTTATTTGAAAACAAAACAAATTCAAAATCTTTTTTAAAGTAGAGATTCCGGTAGTTGAGGCCTCGGCATGAGAGATAACGTTGGAGAAAACCACTTCTATTAAAAACTGTATTTATAGTAGGATGATAAGAGAATTGTGCCCGAGGCACAATTCTCTACCGAGGCTTTAGTTTTTTAATATTGGTAAGTAAGCTTCCTTGCATGTATGCATACCGTGTAAACAAAGCTCGGTTCTTTCTTAAGTATTTTAGGGAATTTCCCATCTAATTCTATTTCGGTGCAATTTTCTAGCTATTTTTTTCATTCAACTGCCACTTCTCCACCGATAAATTTTCTTATTGCCTCGCATGTTAGGATGTGGGCTAAATTTTCTTCTTCTACCTGACAGAACCTACATGACTCATCTTTAAACCCTTTCTTTCCAGCTTTTCCTACGTTTCCGCATCTCCACCTAGCCCATTGTTCTTTGTCTTTACCGTTAATCTGGTTCCTATCCCAATATTTTTCTCTTTCAATTCCTGCTTTATGTCTTCATACATTTTGCAATAATTTGATTAGTCTATTCTGACTCAGTCTGATTGGATTTCCTGAGCTAACTTGATTTGAAGTCCTACTTCTAGTTTCCCCTCTACCATTTAAACCTACCATTAAAGTTAAAAAAGTTAAAATCTACCATTTACTTCCATTGCTTTATCCAGGTTTTCTCCCCACAATAAAGGATTTCTATTTTTTATGCCCCTTATTTCTTCGAGGAAAAACACTTTTGGAAGTGTCCCTTCTTCCATATTTAGAATTTCAAAAAAGTATTTGCTGGCTCTCTTCCTAGCTTCAAATTCAACACTGCGTCGCGTTGATCCGATTCCATTCGCCAAATGTAATTAGGCGAGTTCCTATCTAGGCCCATGATCATTTTAACGTATTTACTCTAAACTTGTTCTAATTCTGCACTTTTTTCCCAACCCCACAATTCAACCCCATAGACATAGAGCATACCTGACTTGGCCGAGGTGTCCAGCAGATATAACTCTCCAAGCTGCGTTAATTGCTTTTTGAGTTTTCCCTGCCAGTGCTCGAGTATGTTTCTTGAAAGTAGACTTGGTAGGGAACTAAAACCCTAAATATTTATATCTATCTACCACTTCTAATTGCTCTCCATGAGTATTCCAACATTCCTATTTTTTCCTCCTTCCCCTTTTTCTAAATAATATTATTTCTTATTGTTTGACATTAATTTCCAGCTCATTTCTTTTAACGTAATTACCTAAAGATTCGAGCAAATCTGATAGTCCTTCTGGAAAGTCTGCTACTAAGGTCACGTCATTTGCGAATTTAAGAACAAATGCCTTTTCCTCGCCAATTATTGTTCGTCTGACGTTCGGGCTGCTCCATTCGTCATCTATATCGTCCACTAAAATTTTAAATAACGTCGGATTCAGCGGGCACCCCGGTCTAAAACCCCTGTCTGTTCTAAAGCTTTCAGTGGTGCCTTCCCCTATGATGACTCCGTTTAAAGTATCTTGGTAAATAGTTTTGATCATTCTAAGCATTGTGCCTGATATCCCAATTCGCTCCAACTTTTCAAATAATAGATTTCTTTCCACCGTGTCGAAAGCTTTTTTGATGCCAATAAATGCTACGTAAAGTTGACCGCCTTCCTGCTTGACTCTCTATCAGAATTGCATTACTTTCTAACCTAGCTGACAAACTATTGTCCATTATTCTGGCTAGAATTTTACGCCCCACGTCGAGAAGAGATATTCCCCTATAATTAGCAGTATTACTTTACCCGTTTTCATTTTATTTATGCAGTTAATTAGCTCTCTATCTCTATTTCTTTATTAAGTTCGCTATTTTCGTTTGGGTCTTCGTTATACTCTTCGACTAATTCTACTTTATAATTAACCTGTCCACGCTTTTCTGAATTTTCGCGATCTTGTCTATCAATTACTCTCAACGCTAATAAATTTTAAAAATGAGTTTTCCATTTCTCCTGACCTGTTTTATCAATCCTACTTCTCTTCTTCTTTCTGAATCATCCACTTTTTAAAACCTGATGTCTTTAATCTCTTTCTTCATTCGCGAATAAATTCCCTTTAATTTGTTTTTCTTTCTAACCATGTTGATAAATTGTTGTCCATTATCCTGGCTAGAATTTTTTACCCCACGTCGAAAAGAGATATTCCCCTATAATTAGCAGTATTACCATCGCCCCCCTTTGATAATTGGAAAAATTCTAGCTGTTTTCCAGCTCGAGCTAATGGCTCCCATCTGCCACATTTTTTGAATTATCTCGTGTAATTTGACAAACCATTTAGCTGAGAGATTATGGATGAATTCAATTGTGATTTGGTCTTCACCTGGCGCTTTACCCGTTTTCATTTTATTTATGCAGTTAATTAGCTCTCTATCTCTATTTCTTTATTCAGTTCACTATTTTCGCTTGGTTCTTCGTTATACTCTTCGACTAATTCTACTTCATAATTAACCTGTCCACGATTTTCTGAATTTTCACGATCTTCTCCATCAACTACTCTCGCCGCTAATAAATTTTTAAAATGACTTTTCCATTTCTCCTGACCTATTTTATCAATCCTACTTCTCTTCTATCTGAATCATCCAATTTTTAAAACCTGAGGCCCCTAATCTCTTTTTTCATTCGCGAATAAATTCCCTTTAATTTGTTTTTCTTTCTAACCAAGCTGATAAATTGTTGTCGATTATTTTCGCCAGAATTTTATACTCTTCGTCGAGAAAACATTTCCCCCTATAATTAGCAGTATTACCATCGCCCCCCGTTTGAAAATTGTAAAAATTGTAGCTGTTTTCCAGCTCGAGCTAATGGCTCCCATCCACCACATTTTTTGAATTATCTCGTGTAATTCGACAAACCATTTAGCTGAGAGATTATGGATGAATTCAATTGTGATTTATCTTCACCTGGCGCTTTACCTGTTTTTATTTTATTTATGCAGTTAATTAGCTCTCTATCTCTATTTCTTTATTAGGTTCGCTATTTTCGTTTGGTTCTTCGTTATACTCTTTGATTAATTCTACTTCGTAATTAACCTGTTCCCGATTTTCCGGACTTTCGCGATCTTCTCTATCAATTACTCTCGTCCCTAATAAATTTTTAAAATGAGTTTTTCATTTCTCCTGACCTATTTTATTAATCCTACTTTTATTTTTCTTTCTGAATCATCAACTTTTTTAAACGTCTCGTCCCTAATCTCTTCCTTTATTCGCGAATAAATTGCCTTCAATCTGTTTTTCTTTCTAAACAAGCTGATAAACTGTTGTTCATTATTCTGGCTAGAATTTTATTTTCCACGTCGAGAAAATATATTCCCCTATAAATAGCAGTATTACCATCAACCCCCTTTTAAAATGGTAAAAATTGTAACTGTTTTCCAGCTCGAGCTAATGGCTCCCGTCCGCCACATTTCCTGAATCATCTCGTGTAATTCGACAAACCATTCCGCTGAGAGATTATGGATGAATCCAATTGTGATTTGGTCTTCACCTGGTGCTTTACCCGTTTTCATTTCATTTATGCAGTTAATTAGCTCTCTATCTCTATTTCTTTATTAAGTTCGATATTTTCGTTTGATTTTTCGTTATACTCTTCGATTCATTCTACTTCGTAATTAACGTGTCCACGATTTTCTGAATTTTCGCGATCTTCTCTATCAATTACTCTCGCCCCTAATAAATGTTTAAAATGAGTTTTCCATTTCTCCTGACCTATTTTATCAATCTTCTTTCGCGCATGATTTCCATTCAATTTGTTTTTCTCATTACGTAGTAACTCTCTATCTATTTCGATGAATATTTAACTTTTTAAATATAAAAGTTTATTGCAGAGTATTCAATTGAATGTTCAGTT
>CAKNWT010000061.1:0-13024 GCA_932066315.1 Andricus coriarius | reverse complement strand
CGGATTACTTTTCAGTGTTTCGTATCCGCCACCAGTCTTTCATGCGTCATACTTTTTCCCAATAGGGGAAGTGAGAGAAAGTGATGGGAACATATGATGTTAAGAATAAGGAAGTAATGGGTAGAGATGCACGGAGAGTGCGTGGAAGGTGAGTAAGGGAAGGGTAGGGAAGGTAGTATGGATGGAAGGGTGAGTAGGGGCAGCGAGGAGATTAGAAGTCGAAAAAGGAGAAGTAGAGAAGGAGAAGTATTGGAGGAGAGGGGATGTGATGAAGAAACTAAGGAGAGGGATGCTAGAGGAATTAGGGGAAGTGCGGAGTCATATTATGGGAAGGGAGGAGAAGTAGGCGTTTGGTCGCTGTATAACTTTAGGGCCTATGCTTGTACACAGATCCTGAAGTGTCACACGGACCAAACGTTACGTGGAGCGGTATGGGATGGATTTCCGATTTGGAAATTCGAGCAAGAAAAAGTTTGGCAGAAAAGAACAATTGGGACAGACTGCAGATTACATTGCACAAATTCTGATTTAGGCATAGGTTAAAAAATATATCTAAAATTATAGATATGAAATTATATTTTTATATTCACCAATAAAATGGAGGATCGCCGCCAAATATAATACAAGGGCCTGAATAATCCTCACTTTTTTAAATAATGGAAAAATGCTTTGATGGATCAATAAAGAATTCGAATGACAATGTAACTAATGAATATTCTAATGCTTGATTAATTTATATGATATCCTATAGTTGTTATCTCATGGTTTGTAGAAGCGGAGTTTGTCTTTCTGAGATATTTATATTTCATTAAGAAATTTCCATACAATAAAACTGGGCTGACGATGATTTTCTGAAGGTAAAATTCATAATAATAATCTACAAGTGTTCGCAGCTAATAAATTCAACTTCTTATGGTATTCAAACATTACATTACAAACAAGCAGTTAAATTTTCACCAAGAAAGACACACAGTTTAGATGCCAGTTTTTCTGATCCAATCTCCATTGACCCTTCACCAGCTTGTCTTCCAACTGGGCTTTCCAACCTATGTTCGAGGTATCTGAGGTTAAATGCATGGTAGGCATTTTTGGAAATATTTCCGATCTTTTGGTCAAATTGTTCATCCGCCATTGTAAGTCTGGTTATATCTGATCCAGAATCGTGAAGAGTTGATTCGGAAAAATTTCCGGAAGCGAATGAGCATGTCGTTGCATTTTTCTACAAAAAAATTTCACTCAAGCAATTACAAAGGAAGCAAACTCCAGCCTTCCGAGAAGTAATTTCGCCTGATGCCAGCTTCATCTTTGCTGAACCGTAACTTTCTCCACACATAGAGTTATCACTTCCGTCATTTATTCTGAAAGGAATCTTTGACCATTCATATATTTCGAGAACTACGAAAATATGAAATAACTAAAGACGACACATTTTAAAATTTAATAACAACTTTTTAATTTAATTTTTTTTTTAACTATTAATCAGGTACGTTATTACGTTTATTTCGATGGTAACTTAACCTTAAAAGTATATATATTATTGAAGGCATAGTTACACGGGTTTTGTTCCTACTTACGTATATAGTTGAAGATTATCTTCCAGTGATGTAATGAAGTAGAAGGCAATAGGGCCAAGAGTAGGTATTTACAATGAGCATCTTCGAATTCTTAGCAAATGTCCAAATTAAAAACACAGAGGTACAGAGAATGGTACACTGCCACCTGAGCGCATGTAGAAATGGTACTATTCAAGCGAATTTCGTATAAATAGGGTCACTTTTCTAATTGCCCTTTTTTGTAACACACACACATACACATTCTGGATGCTCCCGAAAAATATTAGATTAAATTCCTACTTATTACGGACAAACTCAAACAAAGTGTTGATAAAACTAACTATTGGAATAGACTACAGAATATATCTAAAAAAATTATAGTTCAACGATAGATTAAAAAATATGCCAATGATAAAACGAAGGTATAGATAACCCTCTTTTTTAATCAGATAAAAATCGAATTGATATATTGATAGTGAATTCGAAAAACAATGTAACTAATTAACATATTCTAGTGCTTCATTAGTCTATATGATATACTACATTTGTCATCTCAGAGAAGCAGACAAGTTTCTCTGACTGAGATATTAACATTTGATGAGAGTCAGTTTCAAGGAAAAAAATGTAATTACTAAATTCGTTACAACCTACATCAGAATGTAGAAATTGTTTTAGGTTTTATGTGAATCCGGTACTCTAAATAAATATCTTTGAATCAACAATTTTAACCCGTAATTTGAGTTTGAGGTTCGCTGTACATCAATCCCTCGTCCAAATATAACTATCAATATTATCATTATGTAAAAAACAACATTTTCTCTAAAGCCTGAGGATAGCCGAAGTTCACGATAAAAGTGTTACTGCTGATAAGGCAAATTTCGAAACTAGGAGCTTACAAAATTCCCATACAATAAAACTGCGAACTAATATTTTTGAAATAAATATCCTTTGGAATCCTTGAATATTCTGAATTACCTAAAGTCCTCAAATTTCTTAGATTCTCAGAATTTCCTTAATTGCTTGAATTTCCTGAATTTAGAATCCGTAACGTATTCAGGAAATTCCTTAAATTTTTCACTTTTCTTAAAATATTATAAATTCATTTAAATCCTTAAATTTCTTTGATTGATCTCAATTCCTCTGCATGCCTTAAATGTCCTTCGAATTTTTCAAAATCCTTCAATTGTTCTGAATTCTTTTTATTATTTTGAACTCCTTGCAATCGAAGAAATTTCCATAATTTCGGAAAATCCACGAATTCAGAATATTACACTAATATCAAGAATTTTCGAATTGCCCTTTTTTATAACACACATACATTCTGGATTCTCTTGTAATAAATTTAGATTAAATTCGTACTTATTCCGGACAAACCCAAAAGAAATTTGAAAAAAATGACAATTGGTATAGACTGCAGATTGCATCGCACAAAATCTGATTTGGGGATAGGTTAAAAAGATGAACCTAAAATTATAAACATAGAACTATGTTATTATAATCACCAATAGAATTGAGGAACACCGCCAAGGATAAGACAAGGGTCTTAACAATCCTCATTTTTATAATTAAAGGAAAAACAGATTGATGCGTTAATGTAGAATTCGAAGAACTACGTAACTAATCAATATACTCTTGTACTTCGTCACTTTTTGAGGTATCTTATAGTTGTTATCTCAGAGAAGTAGACGTCAAGTTTGTCTTTTTGGGATATTCACATTTTATAACAAAATTTTTTTATATAATAAAACTGAGCTGACGATGAGTTTCTCAAGGTAATATTGATAATAATAATCCACAAGCGTTCGCAGTTAATAATATATGAGCAAAGACAAATTGTTGAAATAATATATGAAATCTCAACCAAATACTCAATTTTGCAGCCTAAAAAGATAAACATATAATCAAAAATGGAATAGTTGAATTTAAACTTTTACAAACGAAGTGCTTCGTCGTCCCGAAATCAGGGACTAGTACATGCGTATTCCAACTCCACGAATTTTTCAGGCCGATTAGACACAGCCTCAAAAAAAAATGATTTTTATCACAAAAAAAAATATTTAAAAAAAACATGAATGTCTGAGCAAAAACATTAAATTTCTATCGAAAAAGACGAATGTTTAATAAAATACATGTATTTTCAAAGTAATAGTTCAATTTTTCTCTAAAAGATATCATTATTACCAGAAAAGACACTTTAGTTGAATTTACAACTAAAAAAGATTAATATACCCTCAAAAACCGAATAGTTAAATTTTGAGTTAGAGAAATTAATTTCGAACAACAAAAATTTCTAACAAAAAGATGAATTTTTAAGCTAGAACATTAAATTTCTCTCGCGTTTGAACGTATTCAAGTCCCTAAAATTAGGAAACATTCAGAAAACATTACTTATCATACTGATAGCAATTTCTTTTATTTAGAAAAAGTAAGGTCACATGGCGCCCTGATAAGGAATTTCTCGAACTGAAATAAGAATTTAGGAACTTTACAAAAAATGGGGGGGAGGTCATTTGCTCGTCAAAATAATGAAATTTTTCAGTGAAGGTTTACGAAAACCTTAAGGGGGGATCCTGCTTCAGGAGGCCTAAAAAAGCGTTTTTGTGGGGATTTTTTTAGGACAGAAAAAAATAAGTAAGTCTAGCGAACTTTTTAGTATATTGTAATGTATATTTGAGAACTCTAAAAAAAAATTCAAAACAAAGATATTCATACGCAGCTGATTTTTACAAACATTTGAGCAGCACCTTGCAATTGGAGTCGGCAATCGGCGGGAACGATGGAACTCGTAATTTTCGTCAGAAATGAAAAACCAAACCAATTTTAATTTTCATATATTTTTCTTCTACTTGAACCAAGGAAAACCTGGCAAAATTGTAATATAAAAAATGTTTTTTAAGTTTGAAAAAAATGTGCTGTTCGCAAAAAAAAAATATTTCCTTGGTTTGTTTTGATTGGTCGTCTAGTTTTCTTGCAATCACGCCCGTCAGTTTAGAAAAATCGTAAAAACGAAAACTCGAGAAAGCGCGCTTCACAAAAGCTTCAAAAGGCTAAGGCTAAAGCTAAGGCTTCAAAGTTTATGGTCAGGAAAACTGTTAATTTATGATTACTTACAGTAATAATAGCGAATAAGCTATTCCTGCTCCACTTTTACGAATTCAAAATATTGTTTCGAAGATCCGTTCAACCTTTTCAGGTACAGAGTTCGGAGTTATTAAACCGAGAGGTGGAGCGTGCGCTCCATCTGCCCAAGCGCTCGTATACCTTCTGGACACCACACCCACCGCGTTCTGTACTGTATCTTTGAAAATACTGCAAATTAGCATCTATAACTTTAGAAGCATATTCTTAGATATATTGGGAATAGATTGAAACAACAAAAAAATCGATTTTTTGAGCCTTCTGAAGCAGGATCCCCCCTTAAGAAGGATTTCCAGAAGGATTAAAGTAGGTTGAGACTCAGCAGTAGGATTTGTGGGAAATTTCACATAGGCTGAATTGCTTCTGGATAGCAAATAACATACGCTCAAACGGGAAAACCAGTCCATACTAATCACAAATATTATTTTTAAGTTCATGTTTATTTTAATTAACTTAAAGGTGTAAAGGAATGTCTTTAATATTAACTCTCCTAAAAATCTTTGATATTGGCTTACGGCCGCCTAAGGGAGAATCCTGGATTTCTTCTGGAGTCATATTTTCAACCACGCCGCTGTACATGTTTATTTTGACCCGTGTTTCGACGGAACTTTTTGATGCATGTATTCCACGAAGATATTTATTACCCTCCAATATTGCAACGACGTCACCAGTGGATGTTGTCAAAACATTTCGTTCTTCGGTTGGGATGGGCAGAAATGCATAACAGTTTTGTCCACGCAATTGAATATATTTATTGGCAGGAAAAAGGTATTTTCGAATTTCGAATTGCCGGCGCGGATTTTTGTGCGGAACAAGCCGAATATGTTCAAGTCCGAGAGAAGAAGAATGCTCGACACGAGGAGACCTGAACCTAACACGAAGAGCAGGCTCGGCCTGAGGAGGTGGCCTGGCAAGGGGAGATCTGGACCTGGCATGAAGAGAAGGCTTGGCAGGAAGAAACCATCTTTTAAGCCGAGAAGAAGTTCCGGAACGCGAAACACCAGGAAGAGGGTCGCCATTTGGTAAACAGTCGAACTGGAAGCTAAACTCTGCAATAAAAAAGAAACCGAAAATTATATCTTTGATTATCGTAGATGTCTGCAAATAAAACCTATTACTGTGATAAAAAACACCGGCGATCAAGATAGTGGAGGCTTCTTCCTATTTCTTTCATTTAAAAAATCGTTCTAGAATTTAAAAACCCAAAAATGTCAAAGGATATTATTTTCTTGACTGAATTAAATAGAGCTCGAATTTCCTTTGAAGGAACTGCCCTTCCCCCAAATGGTTTGACGTTATTTTTAGATGACCATGAAACTTATGGACCTACGGTTCAGAATTTCAGAAAAAAAAACTTTACGCAATGTACGCGCGGCCCCTAACGCCTGGTCCCTAATAGTCTTAAAAATTCTTTTTGGCAGGAGCATCTCACCTTCATGGATTAGTTTTTAGGATGTATTTCCGTGTAGAGAAAGCGAGTGATAGCGAGTGAAGGTAAGCAGCGTAAATAAGAGGAGGAAAGGGATAGTACAGGAGTGAAAGTAAGCAAGGGTGGGACGGTAGGGGTCGTTAGGGATGGGGTAGTTGAGGAAAGTTAAAAGAGGGGTTGTAGGGGAGGAAAGTATTTGGAATAATCAACGTCTGAATAGGCTACAAAAACCTTTTTTTGTAGTGACGCGTCATCTACAAGGTAGTCTGGTGAGTGAGAGGTGTTGAATTATGGGAGGGGAGGAGAAGTAGGCGAAAGAACCGGAAGTATAGGTTTGATAGCATGGAAAGAGGAGATTTGAACGTCTTAATATGCTGCAAACCCCATTTTGTGACCCTCTCCACCACAAACCTCCTCAAATTCTTATCAAATGTCCATATTACATACCCACGTGCACAGCATATGGTATACTGCCAACTGTGCGCATGTACAGGTGGTACTTGTCTACATTCCAACGCTCAAAGCTGAAAGAGTACTTGCAGTATACAGTGTCACTTTCACTTTGAACTCTACACACTCAAATAAAGTTTGGATGAAAATAACTATCAAGATAGATTGCAGATTAAATCGCAAGAAGTCTGATTTGCCGATAGGTTACAAACATATACCTAAAATTATAGATACATTATATTATTATACTCACCAAAAAAATTGAGGATAACCGCTAATGATAAAGCAAGAGTATGAACAATCCTCATCTTTTCAAATTAGAGAACTACGGATTAGGATATTGATGAGGAATTTGAATAACAATGTAACTAATTAATACATTTTGGTGCCTAATTAGTATATATGATATCTTGTAGTTCTTATCGCATAGGAGTAAGCTTCAAGCTTATCTTTCTGAGATATTTACATTTCATAAGAATCAGTTTTAGGGAAAAAAATTTAGTTAATACATTCGTTAAAACTTATATCAGAATTTAGAAAATGTTATAGGTTTCAGGTGAATCCGGTGCTTACAGGGTCAAACTTCCGAAGTACGCTTTATGGTTTCTTCTAGAATAAGTTACAATTAACAACAAAAGTATTTTCTCCGATTTTGTAAATAATTTTCAAAAATTCGCATTTTTTAATTAAAGATTACTCTAGTACATAATCAATCCCTCGTCTAAATCTGATTCATTATCATTAGCATAATTCTCGAAAAGACAATATTTGCTCTAAAGCCTGAGGATGGGCTAAGTTCACAATGAGCGTGTTACTGTTGATAAGGCTTTCAAAATTTGCATACAATACAACTGGGAACTAATATTTTTGAAATAAACATATTTGAAGTTTCAAGAGTAGAAAATGAAAGAAAAAGGAGAATTTTGAACTATTTTATGCTGATGCTCATGTTTATAGACTTCCGTTTTTAATTATCCCGATGAGGAAAACTATTCGTTTTCGAAACGTCCATGAATTAGAATAAAGGATGCAGCAAATGAATTATTTTTGGTCTGAAGTATGTCATTTTTACCATCTCTAACATTATATTTTTATACATATCATTAGAAAAAATAAAACACGCGATATTGAAAATTGTGAAATGGGTCGTTTGAGTAGAATTAATGTAGCTACTGTGATCATTCGAATCGAAACAATAATTGACGTACTAAGGTATTACCTAAGAATGGTTTTAACCCTCCCTCCCCCCGAGGTAAGGTCATGTAGAGATTTTCAAAACCCCCCTCCCCTTCGGGAACCTTACGTAATTAATGAAAGGCCCCTTATCTGAAAGAATGCTCACGAACAAAACTGCCAAAAAATGAAGGGTCGGGGAACAAAAGGACCTAACGCACAAATTTATCGAAATTGACTCTTACACATTTTTGGACTCCTCAAACAAACGCCGTTTCAAGGGTGTAAACTAAAAAATTGAAATTTTCTTTTTTTTAATTTTCAAAAATTCATCAAAGTCAGTCAAGGTCCTAACCCAAGGGATGCTGAGCGGACAAAAGGGCCTGACCCCACATTGCACTTTATGGAAAAACGATTTTTTCATTCGGATAGTCTAGGTTTATTGCCACTTTACAGGTATGTGGTGCCATTTAGCGTGACTAGGTTGCGTCAAAGGCTTTTGAGGAACTAATCGCGGTCGATATTATCGATTTTACAACATATGTTGCACGTGTTGATCGATAAAGAGAGCGAGGTAAGTAAACACTGTTTGTCTTTTTGCTTCCAATTTTTGTTTAGTGATGGAATTTCGAAATTTTTTAAACGGGCGTTTGTTGAGTAAATTCTCACGGTCATTTTGAATCTTTCAAATATAATGTTATCAAACGCTGTAAAAAAGTGGAATCCACTCGTGTTTAAGGGTGAAATAATACTCTGAAATGAGTGCATTTTCACTCACTTAGAGTGACATATTCACTGAAGCTGGATTTGCAGGATCATCACTCATATTGATTGTATCATTTACTGGAAAAAATTTAGAGGGTGCCTGTTCTTTTCACTGCCGTCATCGTTTTGAAAAATATTTTTCTACCAACGCATAAAAATCGTGTGAATTTTTTGTTACTTTTAGAGGAAAAACCATTGCGGATTTTGACAAAATTCCTTCGATTCACGTGACACCGAAAGAACTTTCCGCGGAGAAAAAAGCGATTATAAAAATTTTTTGTAGTTGTAAATATTTCAAAGTTGAATATTCCAAAGATTAACTGAAAAAAAATTTACTTCATTCAAGGAAATGCGTTTCTTTGGTTTCATTTCTTTCGATCAAGGATTACTTCAGTTAAGTTAATATTGTTTAGGTGCAAAAGATTCAAGCATTCATTCAAGGAAATGATTTCTTTGGTGACATTTCTTTAATATGAGTAAATATTTCTTCGCATCAAATGTGAAAAATATTAAGTCAAAGAAATGATTTCCTAGAAGGTAGGAACCTAGGTTTATTGAATATGTTTCAGGCGCCTAAAGGACTCCTTCTTTAGTCTAATGAAATCGATTCCTTGAAAGGGATAAATACGCTTCAAAATCAAATAATTCATACATCATTGGAGCAATTAATTTTTTTTTTTTTTGAGTCAAGAAAACATTCACTCAAGAGAAATGAATTTTCATTGAATTGAAAAAATATTTATTCCATGCTAAGAACTGTCAAAATCATAACAATAAAACAATTATCTAAATTTAAAAAATATTCTTTCACAATAAATCGATATTCGTTCAATTGAAAAAAAAATTATTTAACACCATAAGTTGATATAATTGTTGCAACAAAATAGTGACTAAATTTGAAGAAATATTTATTCAAGATAAATGAATATTCATTTAGTTAAATAAATATTTATTGCATCCTAACAATTATCATAATCAATACAATAAAAAAACTGATCGAATTTCAAAAATATTCTTTCAATACAAATGTATATTCATTAAATTGAAAAAAATATTGATTGCAAGCTAGAAGTTGATATAATCATTGCAACGAAATAATGACTTAAATTGAAGAAATATTAATTAAAGATAAATGAATATTCATTCAATTAAATAAATATTTATTTTATCCTAACAATTATCATAACCAACGCAATAAGCAAATTTTTTAAATGTAGAAAATATTCTTTTAATACGAATGTATATTCATTAAATTGAAAAAATATATATAGCATGCTAGAAGTTGACATAATCCTTGCAATTAATAATGACTTAAATTGGAGAAATATTAATTGAAGATAAATGAATATTTATTTAATTAAACAAATATTTATTGCATTTTAACACTCATCACAATCAACACTATGCAAACTTTATTTAAATTTAAAAAATATTCTTGTAATATAAATGTATATTCATTAAACTGAAAAAATATTTATTGCATGCCAAAAGTCGACATAATCATTGCAATGACATAATTGTTTTTTACATTAAAAGGTTAAATTTTGCATACTGAAATTTTGCCGATTCAAAACTTTCTATTTGGAACAATTCACTTTCAAATTGTTTAGTTTTGAATATTTAATTCATAATTGCTTCGTTTAAATAAACAGTCAAATACTGCTAAATATTTAAAAATGCCTTTTTTAAATTAAAAACTTACAATTCTCAATGGGTTAAAAATGGAACATTTAAAACTGAGACAATATTTGAACTTTTATAATTTGAAATTGAATAAAAGAGTTTAGTTATGAGTCTATTCATTTTAAATTATTTAAAAATTTTAAAAAGTTTTTTCCAAACTTTACTTTTAATTCATGTTTGTATTTACCTTAGTGATTGTTGTACTATTTTTAATGAACGCATATATGGTAGAATTTTTACTCATCATACATTTTTTTTAATTTTCTTATAATGTTTGTATGGCTTGTTTTGAGTGATCATTTTTTGTGAAAAGAAAATATTTCATATTGAATTTTTTTTCACAAATTCAAGAATTAATAATTTAATTTTCATAATAAATCCTATTTCTCAGAATCAAGCAAATATTCTTTAACAGTAGTAATTTTTATTTAAACCTGACACATATCTTTTGTTGATACATAGAAATGAATTCTTTGGCTATATTTTCTTGATTCAAATAAATATTTCTTAAATTCAAAAAAATGATTTCCTTGATTCAAAATATCTAGATTCATTGAAATTTTATTAGTCGCTCAAATAAATATTTATTTGATTCAATGAGTTAGATTCTTGGAATTGATTCGGACGCATTTGAATCAATTGATTTTGCATACTTGAATCAAGTCTTTAGGTTTATTTAAATCAAAGAAATAATGGTTTAGTTCAAAATAATATTAATTGTATTAAAAATATATTTATCTGTTACAAAGATTTCATGCATTCATACCAATAAAGCGAATTTATTTAGATGAACAAGATATTGTGTTTACAGAAATATTTATTTCTTCAGTTGAAGGAAATATTTCATTTGCTTACTTGAATTAAATTATTCATAACAAGTAAACAGTTATTCCAACGAAGTAATTTTTTTTTAATCAAATATTTAATAATTTGGCGTCATTTCTTTTAATTTAATACTTCTTTAGATTAAAGAAATATATTGCTAAATTCCACATCCGTGTTTTCGATTTGAAGAAATATTTCTTAGGCATTTATGGTGAGGGTTAAATACGGCTTTCTACCTTAGAACTTCCATGCGGCGACAGCGTCGTGGTCGTGGCTGAGCACTTTACACTCGACGGACCCAAGTTCGATTCCTGCTGGAGGTGGATTTTTTCATCGAATTTTTCTGTTTCAGGTTCATCAAGATTTTAAATTATGTGAATTATTAAAATTAAATATGTATAATAATAACAGTGTTAATGAAAATTAAGGCTAGAAGAATCCATTTGTTTATTCAGGAAAATATGTACTACAGTTGAAGTACGAACTACTTTATTGCACTCGCACATGGTTTAGGCCAAAGAAATATTTGTTTGAATCAGTGGAATATTTTTTTTCTTCAAATATTTAAAAATTTGATGCATAGAAATAGTTTTTTGAGCCTACAAAATATTTGCTTGACTTCAAAATATATTTCTTTCCATCAATTCACATTTCCTTATTTCAAAGAAATATTCATTCCCATTCATGGCACATTTATTTGGAACAATGAGTCACTTACTTGGTTTGAAATGCATATTTTTGTCTTCAATTAATATTTCTTTGATTCAAAGAAATATTTTCCTCCAACCAAAAGGTCATATTCTTGAATCAAACAATGTATATACATACAACAATAATACCGTTCTTACACTATAATACTGTTTAACAGAATCTGCTAAATATTTCTTTGAAATAGTAGATCGTTAATTTTAACCAAAACTATTTCTATTCTCATCGACTGTCATTTCTTTGGTGCCAAGAAATATTTATTAAAGTTGACAGTACGATTCTTTGAAACAACAAATCAAATCTTTCAATTAAAATAACATTTATTTTATCCGATCGTCATTGCCTTCAATTTAGAAAATATTTCTTAGAATTTAAGTCACATTCGATCATATCGAATGACTGATTTTTAAATCCAAATTTCTAATTTCATTCAGTTTAAGACATCGTCCATTCGCTCAAATGATATTTCACAGGCTGAAGAAATTATTTATTTGCTTCAATAATTTATTATTTTTCATACAATTAAACAATCTTTTTGGATTGAAGAAATACATGATTGGACGTATTCAGTACGACCATTGCTTTGAATCACAGAAATTTTTTTTTATTCAAAAACATTTTTTTTTTCAGTGTGCATGGTTAAGGATTCTTCCGGATAGCAAATAACGTAGGGTAATCGGAAAAATCGTTGGACACCCCCAATGACTGGCCACCTCATTTAAATATGCTCATCTGAAAGAATACTCACAAACAAAACTGCCAATAAATAGTGCAAGATGAACAGCAATGAATTCCAGTAGGATTATCCCCGCTATATTAAACATATATGTTAAATATGCGTAATATATGCTAGATGTTTATTGTAACTTCAATATGTTCAATATTCAACATTAACATTGCAAAACGTCAATTTGCACTAATGCGCCTGGCAGAATCATGCCTGACAGAAGGAAACCTGGACCTGGCAGGAAGAAGAGGCTCGACAGGAGGATGTGGTCTGGCAGGAGGAGACCTAGACCCCTCACGAAGAGAAGGCTCGAGCGAAGGAAGGCTCCGTTCAGGATAAGAAGCAGTTGCGGAGCGAGGAACACCAGTTATTCGGCTACTATTAGGTAAAAAGTTAAACTGTAAACTGTAAAAATTCAACAATTTGGTACAAAATTCACCTTTTTTGTATTGTATTCTTTTTTCTGATGTTTTTTAGTTAAAGAATTCAACTATGTCGTTGAAAAATTAACTATAATGTTCAAGATTCGTCTTTTTTGTTACACAAATTACATCCTCTAAGTCTTGATCCGTT
>CAKNWT010000060.1:0-12654 GCA_932066315.1 Andricus coriarius | reverse complement strand
ATTATAATAAGATAATAGTTTACGTGTTCTCAATGATACGTTTGGTGTGCAATGTAAGGTTGGATCAAATTCTGACGACGTAGAACTTGATTTATTCTCGTTGTAGAATAAAGAGAAAAAAGAAACTTCGGCAATCACAAACGAGAATCATCAGAATCGAGAAATCAATCTGTATTTAGCAGAGGAAAGGGTAGTTTCCACAGTTGATGTTTTAAAGTGGTGGAAGGATTACGAAGAGCAGTATTCACGACTTGCTAGAATAGCGTGTGTTCCTTACCTAATAAAATAATGTCGCTAATGTTATCATCATTATTAATGCCTGTTTTAAAGAATAAAGTAATAAAATGTTTATTCAGAAAACCAATTGTTTCAACTCATATTATTTTTACTGTATTGAATTATTATTTGTATTGATAAACATTGTGTTTGAGGTATATTGAATAATGTTCTATCAAAACGCTTTGCAAGTTCTGCAATATAATACTTTCTAATAAAGAGTTTTATTCAGAAATCTACAACCATTTTCGCGATCGAGAAATCCTCATTTTGACCATTAAATTGAACACTGGTCTAGAATATGTCGAACCGACGGTAGTGCTGGCCAAAAACGATTAACCTATTTGGTCTTGAGTAAGTAGGTTCTTTCTGGAAGAGCATGCCCCACAAAAAATGATGAAGACTTTTCGATTGCGAGAGGAATTCGATAATTTCGATTTTAGAAATGTCGATACTGCTAGGATATGTTTTCCAGATTTATTTTGAAGTGATTTTCAACCCAACTACATTAAGAAATCATTTTCCGTAGTTTTGATTGTAAGGAATTTCGAATTCTTTTCTTGAATCTTTAAGAGCTGTTGAAGCAACTCTTGAAAACAATTGAATACTTTTTCGGCTATGTTATGATCTATTGTGAATTAAAATTAACTACAATTTTATTATTCCTTTTCTCAGGTGCTTACTATTTTGTTTAATCAAAATTCGTCATATTCCTGAGAGTACATCAGCATTGAAGGTAATATTCCTACAGTTAGTAAAGTGAGGTGATATACATTTGGTGTGCAAATATTCAATTTTGTTATTTCTATCTCAAAGCACTAACTGATTTGTGTCGCACTTTGATACAAGAGCATGTGACATGTATTTTCATTAAATTAAATATATAGTATCAAGCAAATCATTTCTTTAATTCAAAGGGGGACCAAATGTCATTAGTTAAAATCTAAGCATTTTTTCCCTCTGCCTTTGACCACCTTTTCAAATTTCTTTGCTGATTGGCCGAAGTATCATATCTAACATTTACAAAATCGAGATTTAAAATAATTTCAAGGGATTTTACAGGCTTGAAAACATTTTATAGCACATATGAAAATATCAAGAGATCTTAAAGGTTTTAAAATATTTCATAAGATTTCCAAGAATATAAACGATTTCAACGAAATCAATCTGAATCAATAATTACCCAAAACGTAACTAAAAAGAATTTCAACCAAAAAATTATTATTCTTTATAAGATGAGGATACAAATTCTGAGATTGGTAGAACCTTTTTCGATCCTATGCAAAATCAGTGAAATACATCCGAAAAAGAGTCTGCCTGCAACAAATTTAAAAATCCACAAATTTAACACTCGTTTTTCTTGATGCTGGCTTTTCCAGACATATTTAATTTTGTGCCTATGTTTGCATATTCGTACATGAGACGGAATAAGATAAGGAAATTGATTTTAACTCTTATTTTCACGAATATTGTAATCTCTAATTATTCTAAATTTTCCACGTGTACATAACATAGAAAATATAAAAGATGTTGAGATCTGAGAAGAATAATCTTTCTCCTTCCAATCTTGTTGTTTCGGAGCACAAATAAAGTTTTTTGTTAAATGAAAATGATGAATTGTAGCATATATAGCAGTCGTTTGTTGAGTCACTTCTCACAGAATTCTTAAAAAATTAGTTTGCTGTTTTCTGTTATTGCGACTACTCAGAAGAAATGAAGATTATTTCGGTCATTCTGCTGATATTCGTCGGATTTCTTCATATGAAATGTAAGTGTATTGTAACATTATTGCAGGCGCAAGCACATTTGAGAATTTTTTAGTTGTACCTCGAAACCCCGTAGAGATTTTTCAAGATTTATTGGCCTAAATTAAAGATAAGATTTTTTTTCGGTAAACCTACATTTCTATTTGTTATTTCTCAGAATAATTGTGTAGGGTAAAAGATTTTTAGTCTGCAATCCTATATTTCGGGAGAGAGTGTTTATTTTTGTGAAAAATTTATCTTTAGTGGTCACCTTCACTCTTGCTTCAATACCTATTAAAAATTTCAGGAGTATGCTTTTCTTTTTTCTTTGAATTGGAGATTTCATTTTTATTGATTTCTGCAGCTGAGCCTGCTTTGAGTAAAGTCATTTTGAGAACATCAATTTCCGAATCCGTTTCCGCGAAACAAAAATACCGATTTGAAACCAAAAGAAAGTGTTTTGAAAAAAGTGGAAAAATACGAATTCTGTTAAAAAAGGGGCAAAGGGGTAACGTCTGTATTTAAATGCCTTACTTGTAAAACAAAATCACTTATTCTATTTTTTTCAAGGATCTGAAACAATTGCTATTTACATTTATTTTTTTTATGTGTAATGTGTCACTCTACATCAACTTCGTGTATATCAATTTTTTACATGCAAAATTAGGTGCAGATGGATATCCAGACCACTTTGGCCCATACACAGTTATTGTCGAAATAGAGAATGGCTTTTATTTTGTAAAACACCTCGTGGAGGAAGAGTTTCCGGCGAATGTACTACCCGTGAACTGAATAATACCTTGGAATAATTCATCTTTCTTCAAGAACTATAACGTTTTTATACAAACTTCAGGGAATCGATGTTTTGTTTCAAAAGCAAAGCGCCTAAGTCGCAACGCAAATACAGCTCATCATCCTCGTCAGCCTTTTCCACAGATAGCTCATGTACATTTAGACAAAGATGTATGGCTTGAAACTGAATCTTTCCAACTCTTCGATGTTAATACTCCACAAAGTTATCATGATTATAGAAACAGAATTTTTGTAACAATAAAAGGAACCCGTGCAGTCTGTATTGCAAAATTGAAAAAAATTTGCACACCTCGACCACCACCGTCACAACCGTCGCGACAGCCACCCCACCAAACCATATTAAATTTCTTCAGAATTAGGCGCTAAACTTATTCAAAAATATATTATGATATTCAAGGAAATTGTTTGCTTAGCTAAGGTAAAACGTTTAGTTACTTTATATAAACTTTTCTCGTAGATTAGTAATTTCTACAAAGTTGCCAAGTTCAAGAATTTATTATTTTCGACATACTTTATATACTCGTGTTATATTTAAATAAGAGAAACATTTAGTTGGTATGAAAATATGTAGACTTAGAGTATCCAATTTTTCTAAATGGATTCGATTCAACCCTGTAAGAAGGCTTGCATTGGAAACCATTCGAAAATTTCCTGTTCACTGGTGACGTGACAATGATTGTATCCTTTTCGATACCATTTTGGTCCTCGCGTTTTTAATCCCCATAACAGTAGAAATTTTCTCTTAAGCTGAATTCCTTTCTGTACCCAGTGGAGACAACATTTTTCTGCATACTTTTGGATACCCCAAACCGACCATGAAATAGAACATTTTTAATTCGTTTTTGACTTGCGCAGTTCACTGTTCTTATTTACTGTTTTTCGAATGATAAGTATTAGTCATTTTACGTTGTCAAGATTTGTTTATACATAGATAGCTGCGGTGAAAACTAATTTTTTGAATTGTTTATCATGCTTTTATATATTTTTAGATGAGCACATTTGAATAAGGCGAAACTTTTGTTCTAATGCGTTTAAAGAAAATGGTGTTTTTAATTTATTTTAGGTTACTTTTGACAGCTCCGATCGGCTTTGAAAGGGATTGGAATCTGAATATTTTCGTGGTCTAATTGTGGATTCGAAAAAGAAGGACAGAGACGGCATTCATAGGTTTTGCAGCTTCCAATACCTTTGAATGCAAGCCTTCTTACCGGCAATGATTGGAAATTTTTCAACTACCTTGGAATATCTCAAGTCTTTTAAAATCCGATTAAACGACTGAATTCATTTGAAAATTCCTTGGCATTTTTTTAAACCCTAGAACCGCACACATATATTAAACTTACCCGAACCGCATACATGGGTTCGTGAGACCCGGGCAGCTTCGCGCGATGATTATGATGCCCCTGTTGATCCGATTGACACTCTTTTTTTTTTTTAGAAATGTTTATTAGGATCTTTAGAATAGAGCTAAGCAGTACTAGATCATTTTGAATAATTTTAAGATACAACAAACTCAGCTATTTAGAAAAGAAACTAGAAGAGGTGGTCAAGAATCGTGTTTTACTACACAAATGCGATATTTCCATGTTTTGTTTAATAGCAAAAGGTAATAGGAGAGTTTGAAGAGGACATATGGAAGAGCAAAAAAAAATACTTTGAATATATTCTTTTTAAAAAATGTATTTATTGAGTAGGATGAAAATTACCAATCCCATAAGAGAGTAGAAATGTGAAAACGAGGAGAAAAGTCGGAAAATCTTAGTAAATACATATAATAATCTTATGATAATCATTTATTCAATACACATTAAGATTTCCGTGAACAAAATTTAATTAGAACTATGAACTTCTCTTGAGAGCATGAAAATGTAATCAAATGAAGGCCCGCATTCCTGATATGAAAAAGATCTATGTTCTTCGCACATTGGGCTTTTGCAAACAATGCAACACATTTTAGTTTTCCTATCTTTTTTAATATCGCAGAATTTACATCGAATCCTTTTTGGAAGAATTATGGGCTGGGCACTGAGAGAAACTTCTACGTTCAGTAGATAGGAGATGTGAGTACGCAGATCTCGACGAAGCTGTGGTACAGCAGCACGTGCGCGAAAAAGGGGGGTCCATCAAAGCTAGAGACAGATTCATGATAAGCTTGTGGCGAGACATTTTTTTGTTTCAGACATTAAAATTATAAAAAT
The DNA here is from genome assembly GCA_932066315.1 of Andricus coriarius. Taxonomy (NCBI): domain Eukaryota; kingdom Metazoa; phylum Arthropoda; class Insecta; order Hymenoptera; family Cynipidae; genus Andricus; species Andricus coriarius. The sequence continues at coordinate 7,622 of CAKNWT010000060.1, read as the reverse complement.
TATTACATATATATTGTATATATGTATAAATAAAAAATTTGATTATTCATTTATTCATTTGGTCAACTAAAATGCATGACAATTTCATTCTCATGTCGAGAAATCTCTAAGCTTTCAACGTATACTTTTGAAATTCAAAAAATCTGAAACAATTGTTATTGTTTACAAGCAAAAAGTAATATAATTATTCTGAAATCGCTAAACAATTATAATCAACAATACACTTACCTTAATAACTTTTACTCATAAACCGCACACATGGGTCTCTGAGACCCTTGACCAAGTTTGGATGATGACACTTTGAGCCTCTTGGGTAAAATGACGTGCACAACCACTTGTGTCGATCGGCAGAAACCTAAACTGAATTTACATGGGTGGGAGAAGTGCTTTTTCGAAGAATTGTGGAGGTGAGCGACAACAGTCACATTCTCGCTGGGTCTGTCAGACCCATTGTGCGGTTCTAGGGTTAATATCCTGATATATTTAAATTATTTGAAATCAATTGAAAAAAACTCTCAGAGTCTTTTAAAATAACCTAAATTATTAAAAATCCTTGGAAACCTTTTAAAGACTCTTGAAAAATTTGTAAGGACTTGCAAATGCGTTAGAATTTTGAAACTACGCTAAAATCTTTAAGATACTTTGAAATCAAAAATTCAATTATTTTTGTGCCCTCAATGCCTCTTAAACCAAATTTAAAGACGCTGAAGGCGCTAGAATAAATAAAATATTTAAATTTGTCATAAAAATAAGATTATCATTAATCATTATAAGATCATAATAAGATAATAATTTATGGAAAATATAGGAGGTCCGCTTGGTGCGCATTCTAAGGATGGATCAAATTCTGACGACGAAGAACTCGATTTATTCTCGTTGCAGAATAAAGAGAAAGAAGAAAGTTCGGCGATCACAAACGAGAATTATTAGAAACGAGAAATCAATCTGTACTTAGGAATCTCTTCTCTAAAATAATACTTTCTGATACATATTCTCATTTACTTGTAAATTTTTCAATGATTTATTAAAGAGATGTATTTAGCAACATAGAGAAACTACTCGGCTATATTGAATTATCTTTCTGAGGAATAGAACGAATTCAATTTATTTATTAACTGTGGAATAAAAAGTAATTGATAGCATTATTGATAATTAACACAAAATTAAGTAAATATGCAAATTTTAGATCGATCTCGATAGATTTACGAGATACTCGTTTTATCGATATTAAGTGAGATAAGATATTGTCTTCGGAAAACGCGAGCCAGTCTTGAATTCAGTTATTTCTCGATCGTCCCGGTCGTCGTGCATCACTGAGTTTTAGGTTCACGATATCAGGACTAGAATCTAGATATTCCTGGCACATGCCAAAGATATCTGCAAATAATATATACTCACTGGATGCTCTTATCGAAACAGAATTTTTCTACAAAGGCATTGTTTACTGTATACTAAGCCAAATTATTATTAGACGATTATATATCTATTCTTTGATCCAGTTTTTTTAGTTTTATTGTTACAAGCACATTACCACTTATTTCACAAGCATCTTAGTTCCTAATTATATCCCATGTGATTTTCTGTGCTGGTATTTTAATCAGAATATCTCCGAGGATGTGAGACATCAAAAATCAGTAGTATTAGTGTTCTACCTATTAGGGGCTGAAAAGACAACCCTGAAAAAATTAAAATGATTTTTTTAATGAAAGGCGTTTCAGAATAATATACGAAACTATTTCGTTGGCATAAAGCGTTTTATTTAAAAATCTACAACCATTTTCGCGAACGAGAAATAGTCATTTTGATCATTCGATTACTTAGATTTTAGAAAGGTCGATGCTGCTAGTATAAGTTTTCCAGATTTATTTTGAAGTGATTTCCAACCCAACTACGTTAAGAAATCATTTTCCGTCGCTTTAATTGTTAGGAATTTCGATTTCTTTCCTTGAATCTTCAAGGGCTGCTGAAGCAACTCTCGAAAAGAATTAAATACTTTTTCTGCTATGGTATGATCTGATGTAAATTAAAATTGACTACAGTTTTATTATTACGTTTGTCAGATGCTTACTATTGTGTTTTATGCAAGCTATTATTCCTAAAGTTATTAGAGTAAGGTGATAAACATTCATTGCGTAATTATTTAATTTTTTTTATTTCTATCTCAAAGCACGAACTTATGTTTGTCGTAGTTTGATACAAGAGCATGTGACTTATGTAGTCTATTGCCAAGTTTCGCAATATTGCCTTTCTGTTGTTTCAATAAAGCAAAAAATGTTACGAAATCCAGTTCCTTTACTAAGAGTTTCTATAATTCAAAAACATAATGTTTTTGTTTTAAAATAATAAGACCAAATCAATTCTTTTCAAAATATTAGGAAGTACTTTATTTAAATTATTGTCATTATTTAAAATCTAGCCATTTTTTCCGTCTGCCTTTGAACATATTTTTAAATTTCTTTGCTGATTTGCCAAAGTAACATATCCACCATTTACAAAATCGAAATTTTAAATCATTTGGGATTTTACGGACTTAAACACATTTTTAGACATTTATCAAAATAGCAAGAGATCACAAAGGTTTGAAATATTTCATAAGATTTTTTAGGATATAAAAAATTTCAACCTCGATTTCAACGAAATCGATCTGAAACAATAATTATCCACAACTTACCGAAACAAAATTTCAACAAAAATTATTATTCTTTATACAATGAGGGTACAAATTCTGAGCTTGATATAATTTTTTTCGGTCCTATGCGAAAGCAGTTAAATACATCAGAAAAAGGGTCTGTCTGCAAAAAATTTAAAAATCGACAAATTTCATACTCGTTTTTCTTAAGGTTGGCTTTTCAAAGCATACCAAATTTCGTGCCATTGTTTGCATTCTCGTACATGAGGCTTTAAAAGATAAGGGGCATTATTTTAACTCTTATTTGTACGAATATTGTAATCTCTAATTATTCCAAATTCACCACGTGTACGAAAGATAACAAGTATGAAAGATGTTGAGATCTGAGAAGAATAATCTTTCTCCTTCCAATCCAGTTGTTTCGAAAAATAAACATAGTTTTTTCTTAAACTGAAGCGATAAATGGTAGTATAAATAGCACTCGCTAATCGAGGAACTTCTCTCAGGATTCTTAAAAAATTATTTTGCTGTTCTTTGTAATTGCGACTACTCAGAAGAAATGAATATCATTCAGGTCATTCTGCTTACATTCGTCGGATTTCTTCATGTGAAATGTAAGTGTATTATAACAATATATTTAATATTTGTGAAAAATACATGACAATACAAACATAAATTGACCGTAAGACCAGCGCGAGTTTTATTGAAGATCACTGCTGACTTTGAAGCGCGATTACTCATTCAAAAAAGAAGCGGGAAACTCTGTTAAAATATCGTTTGCAAGCTTATTCACTTCTGTTTCGAACTACCCATAAAAGAAATATTTTTGACCTTTTAAAGAGAACATAGCACGTGAAAAGTTTTTAAACAAAATGCAAGCATTTCTCGAATTTTGCGCCTCGACTTTAACTTGCGATATGCCCTAGACGAATTGTCGCGAAAATCTTAAATGTATACCCCACAGTTTTTGGAGTTTTATGTTGCATTTATGCTAATAAAACTTTTAAAATCTCTGAAACCCGGCGCAGGGGCTAGTACGTTGCAGAATCTTTCAGTTGTACCTCGAAAACCCGTCAAGATTTTTCAAATTTTGTTGGTCTAAATCGGGAGTGAGTGTTTATTTTTGTGATAAAATTAAAAATTTATTTTTAGTGTTCACCGTCGATCTTGCTTCAAAACCTGTACATTTTCAGGAATATGCTTTTATTTTTTATTTGAACTGGAAATTGCATTCTTATTGCTATCTGCAGCTGAGTCTGCTTCAAGTTCTAGTTAGGGTCATTTTGAGAATGTCCAGTTCCAAATCTATTTTTCCGAAAATGGATAGCATTTTCTAATCAAAGTTTCCTGCCCTTAATTTCAGCAACACTTCAGCTCGGCAGTAGATATTTGCTTCATCTCTAAGCTCTGGTTTCCTTTGTATAGAATATTTTATTGATTCGAACTTCATGAAGTTGAATTGTGAATCGAAAATATTAATTTTCCACCAAAAGAATACCAATTTAGATTAAAATACATACATTTTTAGCTAAATAGTTCAATTTTCAACGAAAAAGATTAATTCTCTGTGCAAAAGTTAATGGTTGAATTTTAAACTGAAAACTATCCATCTTTAGCCACAAATGGGATATGATACATGAATATTAAGTATAAGAAATTATTTTTAGGAAAGAAGATTTTGGTTTTCCTAACTGTTTTTTTTTTAAATTCAGTTCGTATTTAAGGGGCAAAATAGAAAAACGCGGCAGTTGACGGAAAAAAGTGGAAAAATATTAATTCTATTAAAAAAGGAGAAAAGAAGGAATAGGGAAAAAGGGGTAAAGTCTGTATTTAAGTGCCTCACTTGTGAAACAAAATCACTTATTTTCTTTTTTTAAGCATTTTAAACAATTGTTATACACATTTATTTTGTCAATGTGTAATGTGTCATTCTACATTATCTTCATAAATATCGATTTTTCATCTAAAAAATAAGGTGCAGATGGATATCCAGACCACTTTGGTCCATACACAGTTATTATCGAAATGGACACTGGCTCATATTATGTGAAAAGTCTCGTGGTGAAGGATATTTCGGCAAATGCCGTACCCGAAAAATGGATAACATCTCGGAATAATTCAACTCTATTCATGCACCATAACGTTTTTATACAAACTTCAGAGAATCGACGTTTCGTTTCAAAAGCAAAGCGCCTACGTCACAACGCAGATACTGCTTATCATCCGCGTCTGCCTTTTCCACAGCGAGCTTATGTACATTTAGACAAGGATCAATGGTTTGAAACTAAATCTTTCCAAATCTTCGACGTCAATACTCAACATAGTAATCATGATTATAGAAACAAGGTTTTCGTAACAATACAAGGAACTCATTTCGTCTATACTGCAAAACTTAAAACATTGTTCACACCACAGTTAGCACGCTATACTACACAAAATGTCTTCAGGATTATGGGCGGAACTAATGCACCAGTATATTTTATTTAAGGAATCTGTTCGCTTAGCGTAGGTAGAAAGTTTACTTACTTTATGTAAAACATTCGATTACTTTATATGAACTCTTTTTAGTAGACCAGTCATTTTTACCATCTTGCTAAGTCCAAGAATTTATTATCTTCGACTGACTTTGTATAATTTAATTAACATACTTATGTAAGTAAAACATTCAGTTAGTATAGAAATATCTATTCTACTGCAGCCAATTATTCGACTGGTATCGAGAAAATGCATATCCCTGACTTCGGTATAATGCGTTTGGAGTTCAAGTTTGTTGTTTTCCTCGCGTTTCTTGATATATCAATGTTAATACCGCCAACAATCCCAATACTCATACATTATTATTACCCGAACACAAAATCTGTATTATATTAAAATTAGAGTGCATTTTAAGTAATAAATCTCTTTCAATTATCAAAAAATAACTCATCTAGCATTGATCTCGATTCGACTGTCGCCTTTTTATTCCGATCCTCCTACGGTGCTACGGTGCTGCTCCGACAATTCCTTTGGGCAGCTGTTCGTAATATCTCTATTCTAGCCATACGAATAATCGGTGTCGACTATACGATATCGCTGTTATATTTAAAATAGATGGATAAGTCCAAAGGTAATCACTTTGGCTGATCTAAGGCTCTTTTTAAATTCTTTCTTTAATTTATAGCTATACGTTGAGCTGTTACAAGGAATAGTTTAGGTCTCGCAGACTAAATTTTATTTCGTGCACTCAATCCTGAAGTATCAAAAGTTCTGCAGCTGAATTTAATTTTACATTTAATATCAAAATGATTCACGATGAGTTAAGAGGAATCTAAACGCATTTATGAACTCGCATACATTTGAAATGAATAGATGTGGATGAATTCCTGTGAATTCAGGATGAATTCTTCAAAACTTAAGATGAATTTGCATGAATTGAAAGTAAACAACCGGATTTCAAGATGAATTTAAGCACATCAAAGTTGAATTCAGGTGAAATCAAGATAAATTTATTCGAAAAGATGAATATCTATATCGCTATATCACTTGCTGCTACCCTTAAACCTAGATACTCTTTAATGTTTGCTAGCGCCGCTTCTGGACCGCATCACCCTAGGCTCAATTTCAAGAAAACTAACTTCTGCGCACTGTATGTAGGTCTCGCTAATATTGACTGGTCTTTTTTAAAGCTTACTGATGATGTGATGGAGGTCTACTCCCCATTTACTGATTTTCTTTTCCTGCTTATAAGTGACTGTGTTCCCATCTTTAAATTTAAGATCCTAAGACGTCAATAGTACCCGCCTTGGTTATCCCAATCTCTTATAAATGATATACCTATCAAAGATAACCTCTTCAAAAGGAGTAAGCATGGGTAACCGTCTTATTACATAGATAAGATAAAACTTTTCTCGGATAACATTAGCAAAACAATAAAAAGAAATCACCCCCGTTGTATCATTGTCATTGAGAAAGGCATCAGAGTCAACCCTAAATCTTTCTGGAAATTTATAAACAATAAAAATCTAGCATCAGACAATCAAAGTATAGGTACTGCGGTATGACAACATTGAGCGATCCACTGCCGATTGCGAATGCGTTTGCTGATGCGTTTTCTAGTGCGTTTCAAGTATTTGATGCCCTTGAGGAAACCTTATACGTCATTTTGATTTTTATGTTAGAATATTTCTTTTTTTACAAATATTGATGTAGCGACTGCAGCCAAGCCTCTCAAACCTTCAGAAACGGCAGGTGTCAAAACAGTCGCCTGGAAGACCGCCAAAATCGTTCCTGGCTTTAAAGATGGTGACAAGTCCAAGATAGCTAATTACCGTCCTGTGGCCATAATTCCTAACTTTGCAAAAGTTTTTGAGTTTTCCAAAGCCCCTTTAATTCATGCGGCAATTAAACCCATTCTTACCTATTAACAACATGGGTGTGTTCAAAAGAGGCCTACGGCCACCAACCTTATGTGTTTCACACAATATCTTACTGACGCTCTACAAAACGGGTACCAGGCTGACGTAATTTATACCGACTTTTCATGATCCTTTGACAGAATTGATCACACAATTCACAAATAAAAAATGCATAATATTGATATCCCCAGTAATCTAACGCAGTTACTGATTAATTATGTGAGGAATACTTTGGAGAATAAAGAGTAGTGAAAGGAGAAAGGAAAATTTACGAGATGATTACTTCGAAACGATAAAACAGGGGACCTTGGAAGGGCGAATTAAGTTATCAGGCAGCTTTTCATTTTTGGTGTCGGATGAGAGGAAACCCTCAGGTAGTCGGGCCCGAACCGAGTATTCGAGTGGTCGATATTTTGTAGTTGTTGAGATTATTCAAGCGTCGTTGTCTGAAGGATTAATAAATAATTTGCTTTATAACTGGATCAGAGTAGAATTTTATTTCGTATATAGTTTGGTCCACCACATATCAGAAGTGGGATACATAAAAAAAAGAAAAATCTTGCGCGCGGTATAAGGCTGTGTATAAGAAAGTGATTTAG
>CAKNWT010000052.1:4161-14632 GCA_932066315.1 Andricus coriarius | reverse complement strand
ATTTTATCGAAAAAGCAAAATTCTGTATGTTGAAAAATAATATGAAAATTATTACCGAAATGGGAATTTTCCGAGAGAAATATAAATCACAAAAATCCTTATTAACCAAATTAAAATATTCTGGAAGTAAGATTTAACAAAACTAGGAAAATGAAGTAATTGAAAATGATCGATATTATCAAAATCCCGAAATTTTATAATTACCAAAATTTTAAAACCTGAATTTTCAAAATCATGAATTTCAAACTATCAACGATCAATTTTGAGCCGAAAATAGAATATAATAGTAGACTTTTCAAGTAAAGGAAATTATTTTCAGCGAACACGATTTAGGTTTTCTCATATTTTTCTATTAGTTTGGTTCGCATTTAAGCGAAAAAAAACATAAACCTGAATCTTCTTGAAAACAAGAGAAAAAAAAGAACACATAGCAGGCTGGATGAAGTAGGATTGTTATTGACACCTTGCTGTAAATGCTAAAAGAAGATCACTTATGTTCAATCAAGCCAAGCTGCTTTGGATCTAGATCAAGGGAAAAAGAGGAAAAAAGGGTAAATAGTTCCATTTTCAACCCAAAAGACTTAATTCTTAGTGCGAAATTTAATGGTTGAATTCTAAACTGAAAACTAACCATTTTTGGCCAAAAATTGAATATGGTAAAAGAATATTAAGTATAGGAAATTATTTTTAGCGAACAACATCTTGCTTTTCCTGATACATTTTTTATTCAGTTTGCATTTAAGGGGGGAAAGAGGAAAAAGCGGAATGTTCTTGAAAAAAAGTGGAAAACTATGTATTTAAATGCTTTTCTTGTGAAACAAAGTCACTTATTCTCTTTTTTCAATCAATTGAAACAATTCGGTTTACATTTGTTTTTACTATGTGTAATGGGTGGTTCTATATAAGCTTCAGTAAAGTGAGGTGATATACATTTAGTGTGCAAATATTCAATCCTGGTATTTCTATCTTAAAGCACGAACTGGTTTCTTTCGCACTTTAATACAATACCATGTGACTTATGTATTTTCATTAAATTAAATATAAAGTATCAAGCAAATCATTTCTTTATTCAAAGGGGGACCAAATGTCATTATTGAAAACCTAACCATTTTTTACCTTTTCCTTATGCAAATATTTTTAAATATCTTTGCTGCTTTGCCAGAATAAGATATCCAACATTTACAAAATCGGAATTTCAAATAATTTCAAGGGATTCTAAAGGCTTGAAAACATTTTATGGCATTTATAAAAATATCAAGAGATCTCAAAGGCTTAGCAAAATTTCTTTAGATTTCCTAGAATATAAAAGATTCAAACGAAATCGAACTGAAACAATAATATCCACAACGTAACTAAAAAGCATTTTAACAAAAAATTATTATTTTTCATAGAATGAGGTCACCATTCTCGGATGGGTAGAACTTTCTTCGATCCTATGCAAAAAATTAAAAATCTACAACTTTCATACTGGTTTGTCTTAAGGTTGACTTTTGAAGGCATAATAAATTCTGTGCCTGTGTTTAAATTCCCGCACATGAGACGGAAAAAGATAAGGAAAATTATTTTAAATCTTATTTTTACGAGTCTTGTTGTCTCTAATTATTCTAAATTTTCCACGTGTGCGAAAGATAGCAAATATGAAAGATGTTGAGATCTGACAAGATTAATCTTTCTCCTTCCAATCTTGTTGTTTCGGAGAATAAATTAAGTTTTTCATAAAATCGAAATGATCAATGTCTGTATTTAAATGCCTTACTTGCAGAACAAAATCACTTATTCTCTTTTTTCAAGCATTTGAAACAATTGTTATTTACATTTATTTTTTCTATATGTAATGTGTCTTTCTACATTAACTTCGTATATATCATTTTTTTTACCTACAAAATTAGGTGCAGATGGATATCCAGACCACATTGGTACATACACAGTTATTGTTGAAATAGAGAATGGCTTTTATTTTGCAAAACAGCTCGTGGAGGAAGACTTTTCGGCGAATGTACTACCTGTAAACTGGATAACACCTTGGAATAATTCAGCTCCCTTCAAGCACTATAACGTTTCTATACAAAGTTCTAATATCGATGTTTTGTTTCAAAAGCAAAGCGCCTAGGTCGCAACGCGAATATGGCTCATCATGATGGTCAGCCTTTTCCACAGATAGCTTATGTCCATTTAGACAAAGATTTATGGCTTGCAACTGAATCTTTCCAACTCTTTGATGTTAATACTCAACAAAGCAATCATGATCATAGAAATAGCATTTTCGTAACAATAAAGGGAACCCATGCAGTCTATATTGCAAAATTGAAAACAATTTACACACCTCAACCACCACCGTCACAACCGTCACCACAGCCACCCCACTAAACCATATTAAATTTCTTCAGAATTAGGCGCTAAGCTAATGCAAAAATATATTATGATATTCAAGGAAATTGGTTGCTCAGTCAAGGTAAAACGTTTAGTTACTTTATATAAACTTTTCCCGTAGATTAGTAATTTTTACCAAGTTTCCAAGTTCAAGGATTTATTATTTTCGGCAGAACGTATATACTTGTGTTACATTTTAATAAGGAAAAGATTTGGTTGGTATGGAAATATGTAGACCTAGAGTATCCACATTTTCTAAATGAGTTTCTTCAACCCCGGTAAGAAGGCTTGCATTTGAAACTATTCGAAAATTTCATGTTCAATGGCGACGTGACAATGATTGAATCCTTTTGGATACCGTTTTTGTCCTCGCGTTTTGAATTTCCATAACAGTAGAAGTTTTCTCTTAAGCTAAATTCCTTTCTGTACCCAGTGGCGACAACATTTTTCTGCATACTTTTGGATTTTTGAATGGACCATGAAATAGAACATTCTTTATCCCTTTTTGACTTGCACATTTCACTGTTCTCATTTACTTTTTTTCGAATAATAATGAGGTTAAAAGGATTCAAAAACAAAGTATTAGTCATTTTACGTTGTCAAGATTGGTTGGTACATAGATAGCTGTGATGAAAACTAATTTTTTTAATTGTTCATCAAGATTCCATATATTTTTAGTTGAGCGAATTTAAATATAGCGAGACTTTCGTGATGAAGTGATGTATTGTTATGCATAACCCTACTAGATTTTGCCAATTTTATGTTTCTGAAGCGCCTTCTGATAGTTCTAATGCATTCAACGAAAATGGTGTTTTTAACATATTTCAGATTACGTTTGACAGCCCTGATCGGCTTTATAGGGGACTGGAATCTAAATGTTTTCGTAGCCTAATCGGGAATTCCAAAAAGAAGGACAGAAACGGCATTCATAGGTATTGAAGTTGTCAATACCTTTGAATGCAAGCCTTCTTACCGGGAATAATTGAAATTTTTTCAAGTACCTTAAAATATCTCAAGTCTTTTGAAATCCAATTAAAGAACCGACTTCATTTGAAAATTCCCTCGATTTTTTTTTCATATCCTCATATCTTCAAAATTATTTGAAATCCATTGAAAAAATCCTCGGAGTCTTTTAAAATAACATAAATTATTAAAAATCCTTTGAAACCTTTTAAAACCTCTTGAAAAATTTGTGAGCACTTGAAAATGGCTTAGAATATAGAAGTACGCTAAAATCTTTGCACTTCTTTGAAATCAAAAATTGAATTATTTTGTAAACCTTAATGCCTCTTGAGTCAAATTTAAATACGCTTAATACGTCAGAACAAATAAAATATTTAAATGTCATAAAAATAAGATTATCGTAGATCATTATAAGATTATCATGAGATAATAATTTACGGAAAATATAGGAGGTCCGCTTGGTGCGACGAAGAACTCGATTTATTCTGGTTGTAGAATAAAGATAAAGAAGAAACTTCGGCAATCACAAACGAGAATTATTAGAAACGAGAAATTTACCTGTAATTAGCAATATCTTCTCTAATATAATACTTTCTGAAACATATTCTTATTTACTTGTAAATTTTGCAAAGGTTTATTAAAGAGATATACTTACCAAGATAGAGAAGCTACTTTGCCATATTAAATTATCTTTTTGAGGAATATAAAAAATTTAATATCTTTATTTACTGTGTATTAAAAAGTAATTACCAGCATTAATGCTAATAACCACGAAATTAGGTAAATATGAGAACTTTCTATCAATCTCGATAGACTTACGAGATACTCGTTTTAATGATATGGAGTGAGAGAAGATATTGTCTTCGGAAAACGAGAGCCAGTCTCGAATTCAGTTATTTTTCAATCGTCCCAGTCGACATGCATCACTGGGTTTTAGGTTCACGATATCAGGACTAGAATCTAGATATCCCTGGAATATGCCAAAGATATCTGCGAATAATACATACTCACTGGATCCTCTTATTGAAACATACTTTTTCTACAAAGGCATTGTTTACCGTATACTCGGACTAATTATTAATATACCAATATCTGTTTTTTGATCTAGTTTTTGTTTTGTTTTATTATAACAAAACCGGTACCATTTATTTCACGAGCATCGTGGTCCCTAATTATCTCCCATGTGATTTTCTGTGCTGATAGTTTAATCTGAAAATCTCCGAAGATGTGAGATATCAAAAATCAGTAGCATTAGTGTTCTGCCTCTTAGGGGTTAAAAAGATAACCCTGAAAAAATTCAAATACTTTGTTTGATGGAAGGCGTTTCAAATTAATATACTGAACTATTTTTCGGCATAAAGCGTTTCATTTAAAAATCTACAACCATTTTCGCGAACGGGAAATCGCCATTTTGATCATTAAATTGAATACTGGTCTAGAATATGTCAAACCGGCGGTCATGCATGTTAAAAACGATTAATCTGTCTGATCTTGTGTAAACAGGTCTTTTTTGAAAGTGCATGCCCTACAAAAAATGATCAAGGTTTTTCGATATCGACAGAAATTCGATAATTTCGATTTTAGAAAAGTCGATGCTGCTAGGATATGTCTTCCAGATTTATTTTGAAGTGATTGCCAACACAACTACACCAAGAAATCATTTTCTGCAGTTTTGATAGTTAGAAATTTTGATTTCTTTTCCTGAATCTTTTAGAGCTGTTGAAGCAACTCTTCAAAATACTTAAATACTTTTTCTGGTATGGTATGATCTGTTGTAAATTAAAGTTAACTACAATTTTACTATTACGTTTGTCAGGTGCTTACTATTGTGTTGTAGCGAATTCCGTCATATCTTTGTGAGTACATCAGCATTGAGGGTATCATTCCTAAAGTTATTGAAGTAAGGTGATAGACATTTATTATGTGAATATTTAATTTTCTTATTTCTATCTCAAAGCACGAACTGGTGTTTTTCGTAGTCTGAAACAAGAGCATGTGACTTATGTAGCCTATTGCCCAGTTTCGCATTATTGTCTTTCTGTTGTTTCAATAAAGCTGAAAATATTACGAAATCTAGTTCCTTCACCAAGCGTATATATAATTCGAAAAATAATGATTTTGTTTAAAAATAATAAGTCCTAATCATTTATTTTCAAGATATTAGCAAGTACTTTATTTAAATTAATTGTCATTATTTAAAATCTAACCATTTTTCCCCTCTGCCTTTGAACACATTTTAAAATTTTTTTGCTGATTTGCCGAAGTAACATATCCTCCATTTACAAAATCGAAATTTCAAATCATTTGGGATTTTAAGGACTTAAAAACATTTTAAGAAATTTATCAAAATTTCAACGAAATCGATCTAAAACAATAATTATCCACAAAAAATTAAACACAATTTCAAAAAAATTATTATTCTTTATACAATGAGAGTACAAATTATGAGATTGATATAACTTGTTCCGGTCCTATACGAGAGCAGTGAAATACATCCGAAAAAGAGTCTGTCTGCAACAAATTTAAAAATCCACAAATTCCATACTCGTTTTTTTTTAAGGTTGGCTTTTCACAGCATATTACATTTTGTGCCATTGTTTGCATTCTCGTACATGAGGCGGTAGAAGATAAGGAGCATTATTTGAAGTCTTATTTTTACGAATATTGTAATCTCTAATTATTTCCAATTGTCCACGTGCGCGAAAGATAGTAAATATGAAAGGTGTTGAGATCTGAGAAAAATAATCTTTCTCCTTCCAATCCTGCTCTTTTGAAAAATAAATATAGCTTTGCCTGAAATTGAAACGATAAATGGTAGTATAAATAGCACTCGTTTATCGAGTCACTTCTCACAGAATACTTAAAATTATTACTTTGCTGTTCTCTGTAATTTTGACTACTCAGAAGAAATGAAGATACTTCCGGTCATTCTGCTCACATTCGTCGAATTTCTTCACTTAAAATGTAAGTGTATTATAACATTATATTTAATATTTGTGAAAAATACATGACAATACAGACGTAAATTGTCCGTAAGACCAGCGCGAGTTCTATTGATGATCACTGCTGACTTTAAAGCGTGATTACTCATTCAAAAAAGAAGCTTCTGTTTCGAATGACCTATAAAAAAATATTTTTGACCTTTTAAAGAGAACATAGCACATGAAAAAGTTTTTAACAAAATGCAAGCATTTCTAAAACTTGGTACCTCGACCTTAACTTGTGATATGCCCTAGACGAATTGTAGCGACAATCTTAAATGTATACCCTACAGTTTTTGGAATTTAATGTTGAATTTGTGCTGATAAAACTTCAAAAATCTGCGTAACCCGGCGCAGGCACTGGCACGTTTTAGAATTTTTTAGTTGTACCTCGGAAACCCGTGAAGATTTTTCAAACTTTATTGGCCTAAATTAAAGATAAGACTTTTTTGGTATAAATTTCAATTTGTTATTTCTATGAACTTAAATTAACAATATTTTGCACCTAGTGATTCTTTTTATAAATATAATTATCTTATTTTCATAAGCCATTGAGCAAAAAAACCATGTCTGTTGTTCTGTGATAGTGAGAAAAGCAATCTTAATATTCTCGGAACAGACTAACTATGGAGACTAAAAGATTTTTTATTTTGCAATCCTGTATCTCCTGAGTGAGTGTTTATTTTTGTAAAAAAATGAAAATTTATTTTGTGTGGTCATCGTGAGTCTTGCTTCAAACCCTGTACAATTTCAGGAGTATGCTTTTATTTTTTATTTGAACTGGAAATTGCATTCTTATTGCTATCTGCAGCTGCGTCTGCTTACAGTTCTGGTTAGGGTCATTTTGAGAATATCCAGTTCCAAATCTGTTTTCGCGAAAATGGATAGCATTTTCAAATCAAACTTTCCTGCCCTTAATTTTAGCAACACTTCAGCTCGGGAATAGATATTTGCTTTATCCCTAAGCTCTGGTTTCGTTTCTAGAGAATATTTTATTGATTCAAACTTCATGAAGTTTAATTTCAAATCAAAAATATTGATTTTCTACCAAAAGCATACCAATTCAGATTAAAATAAATACATTTTCAGCTAAATAGTTCAATTTTCAATCAAAAAAGATTAATTTTTAGTGCAAAATTTAATGGTTGAATTTTAAACTGAACACTATCCATCTTTAGCCACAAATGGGATATGTTACAAGAAAATTAAGTATAAGAAATTATTTTTAGTAAACAAGATTTTGGTTTTCCTAACTGTCTTTTTCAATTCAGTTCGTATTTAAGGGGCAAAATAGAAAAACCCGGAAGTTCCTTTAAAAAAGTGGAAAAATATTAATTCTATTACAAAAGGGGAAAAGAAGGAATAGGGAAAAAGGGGTAAAGTCTGTATTTAAGTGCCTCACTTGTAAAACAAAATCACTTATTTTCTTTTTTCAAGCATTTGAACCAATTGTTATTCACATTTATTTTGTCAATGTGTAATGTGTTATTCTACATTAACTTCATAAATATCGATTTTTCATCTAAAAAATAAGGTGCAGATGGATATCCAGACCACTTTGGTCCATACACCGTTATTATCGAAATGGACACTGGCTCATATTTTGTGAAAAATCTCGTGGAGAAGGATATTTCGGCAAATGCCCTACCCGTAAAATGGATAACACCTCGGAATAATTCAACTTTTTTCATGCACTATAACGTTTTTATACAAACTTCAGAGAATCGACGTTTCGTTTCAAAAGCAAAGCGCCTACGTCACAACGCAGACACTGCTTATCATCCGCGTCTGCCTTTTCCACAGCGAGCTTATGTACATTTAGACAATGATTTATGGTTCGAAACTAAATCTTTCCAAATCTTCGACGTCAATACTCAACATAGTAATCATGATTATAGAAACAGCATTTTCGTAACAATACAAGGAACTCATTTTGTCTATACTGCAAAACTTGAAACATTTTTCACACCACAGTTAGCACGCTACCCCACACAAAATTTCTTCAGGATTATGGGCGGAACTAATGCTCCAGTATATTTTATTTAAGGAATCTGTTCGCTTGGCTTAGGTAAAAAGTTTATTTACTTTAAGTAAAACATTGAATTACTTCATATAAGCTCTTTTTAGTAGAGCATTCATTTTTACCATCTTGCTAAGTCCAAGAATTTATTATCTTCGACTGACTTTGTATACTTTAATTATCATATTTATGTAAGCCAAACATTCAGTTGGTATAGGAATATGAATTCTTACAGTAGCGAATTATTTGACTGGTATCGAGAAAATGAATATCGCTAAATTCGGTATAGTGCGTTTTGAGTCCAAGTTTGATGTTTTCCTCGCGTTTCTTAATATATCCATGTTAATACCGCCAAGAACCCAAACGCTTATACATTATTATTACCCGGACACCAGCTCAGTATCATATTAACATTAGAGTGTATTGTAAGTAATCAATATTTTTCAAACCTCAGAACATAACCTCAACTAGCATTGATCTCGATTCGACTGTCGCCTTTTTATTCCGATCCTCCCATGATGCTATGGTGCTACTCCGACATTCCTTTTGGCAGCTGTTCGCAATATCTCTATTCTAGCCATACGCATAATCGGTGTCGACTATATGATATCCCGATTATATGAAAAATAGATGGATAAGTCCAAAGATAATCACTTTGGCTAATCTAAGGATCTTTTTAAATTCTTTCGTTAATTTCTAGCTATACGTTGAGCTGTTACAAGGAATAGTTTGGGTCTCACAGTTTAAATTTTATATCAAGCACTGAAACCTGAAGTATCAAAAGTTCTGCGGCTAAATTAAATTTTATATTTAATATCAAAATGATTCACAGTGAGTTTAGAGGAATCTAAACGCATTTGTGAACGTGCATAAATTTGAAATGAATAGATGCGGATGAATTTCTGTGAATTCAGGATGAATTCATCCAAACTTATGATGCATTTGCATTAATTGAAAATAAACTACCGGATTTCAAGATGAATTTGAGAACATCAAAGTTGAATTTAGGCGAAATCAAGATAAATTTATTCGACAAAATGAATATCTATGTCGCTATATCACTCGATACTACCCTTAAACCTAGGTACTGTTTAAGGTGTGCTGGTGCTGTCTCTAAACCTCATCACTCTAGGCTTAATTTTAAGAAAGCAAACTTCTCCGCATTGTATGTAGGTCTCGCTAATATTGACTATTCTTTCTTAAAGCTTATGGATGATGTGGTCGAGGCCTACTCTGCATTTACTGATGTTTTATTTCAGCTTATTAGTGACTGTGTTCCCATCTTTATATTCAAGATCTTAAGACATAAAAACTACCCACCTTGGTTCTCCCAATCTCTTATAAATGATATATCTATCAAAGACAACCTCTTTAAAAGGAGTAAGCATGGTGACACGACTTATTACATAGATAAGATCAAACTTATCTCGGATAACATTAGCAAAACAATAAAAAAAATCACCTCCATTATATCATTGGCATTGCGAACTTTATAAGAGTCAACCCTAAATCTTCCTGGAAATTTATAAACAATAAGAAATCTAGCATCAGACAATCAAGGTGTAGGTATTACGGTCTGACAACATTGAGCGATCCACGGGCGATTGCGAATGCGTTTGCTGATGCGTTTCCCAGTGCGTTTCAAGTCTTTGATGCACTTGAGGAAACCTTAAACGTTCCTTTTGATTTTTACGTTAGAAAGTCTTTCTGTTCAACGAATAACGATGTAGCAACTGCAGCCAAGACTCCCTAAGCTTAAGAAATGGTAGGTGTTGACCAACTCGCTAGTCTTTTGGGTAAAGATTACGCCTCTGTGTTATCCGAACCGCTGACTATGATTTTTAATATCGCCCTCAAGACAGTCGCCTGGAAGACAGCCAAGATCGTTCCTGTCTTTAAAACTGGTAACAAGTCCAAGATAGCTAATTACCGTCCTGTGGTCATAATTCCTAACTTTGTAGAAGTTCTTGAGTTTTCAAAATCCCTTTTCATTCATTCAGCAATTAAGCTCATTCTTACTGATGAACAACATGGGTGTGTTCAAAAGAGGCCTACGGTCACCAACCTAATGTGTTTCACACAATATCTTACTGACGATCTAAAAAAAGGTTACCAGGTTGACGTAATTTATACGGAA
>CAKNWT010000051.1:0-10145 GCA_932066315.1 Andricus coriarius | reverse complement strand
TGATATGTTACGTTCCTCGAAGATGGAACTCCTCAACCTATTTGCGATAATCCGGTTGTTGCATATTTTCCAATATTTTTTCAGGTTAAAAGAAAACTAAAAAATTAACGTAATTTCAAAAGAAAAGTTTTTTTGAATAGGTTTATAATTTTCTTTTTAACGTTAAAAAAATAAATATATTTATTTTTTGTTTGAAAATCTGTTTGGTTACGCGAAAGTAATTCAGTCTGATTACCCCGGTTGTGCAGTTTATTTTGGAATGAATATGGCCGCTATCTATTGCAAGGGTAGCAGTAAACATAACCCGCTGATGTGTTTCTTAGTGTAAGCGTGTTTTAAAAGTATAAAGAAGAGTCTAGAAGGTATTTAAAATTGCTAGAATTTCACTAAAACCGTGATTTGTAAAGTGTCACTGTGCGAATGTGCCAAAAATCAACATGTGGACGATGAGAAATTTTTTCTTATCGAGTAGTTAGTTAGTTGTAATGTGGGCGGGGGGTCCCGTGAGGTCCCCCCCTGGTGCTCAAGCTATAAAGCCTATTGTGCCACACTCGTGTTTTATTCTCAAGGCAGTACTTCGAATTCGGCTATCTTCGCCGAGTGTTTTTGGATCTCGGTGGGTTTTGTTGCTAACAACATTCTGAAATTGTACCTCCCAGGTGCCAGGCATACTTATCGCACAGTAAATGACGTCCTACTTTCTTGATCAGGAAAAGTGATCCTCACCCACTCTGCCATTCGGCAGCCTCCCTAGCAGGCCGCAGGAGAGGGATGCGACCAGACTTAGGGTGAACGGAGCGATTCCTCTGAGGTCATCAGTTAGATGCACAGATTCGAAGCACTGTCCTGGTGTGTTGTGTAAGTGTATATGTGTGTGTGTTCATTACTCCAAATTGGCCAGCGACCATCGAGCATGGTTCCCCCGTAGGTGCCCCAACCACAAGAAGATCGCTGACTCATTTTCGAGTCTTCTCAAAATCAGCTGTTGACTCCCAAGGTTAGGCTCTCGAAAGACCCATTTATACTTGATACGACACCAGCTTTTTCTGAGTGGACCTACAGTTTAAGGTGGGTTCCGAAACACCGAAGCCCCGTTAGAAGTACATAGAAAAATTTCCATTGGTACCCGGCTCAGGGATTGAACTCCAGACCTCCTGCATGGAAGTCTGACGCGCCATCCTCTGAGCCTCCGAGGCTTTGTTTTCTCATCGAGTAACTTAAGTCACAAATACTCACTTATCACTTCCGTCGCAGCGAACCTTGACCTCGTAAATTCGATTGATTACGATGTAATTATAAGAAAATTTGCACAAATCAGGGCAAGGAAAAGCAAATCCAGTAGCATATTGACTGTAAATACTGTTAAATAAAAGGTATACTAAAGAGATGTATTTTAAACTATAGTTCTCTGTTGCATACTTTATTTTCTTAAAAATTTCTCTAAAGTTTCTTAAAGCACAATTCAGCACAAATTCTTTTTGTCGAAAAAAAGAAATAGCGGTGCCAACTTCCTGGACATGAATACCACGCGACTTTCTTATCTGTTCCTAAAAAATAGAGACTGCGAAATTCGTAAAGGATTGAAGTCTTTAGAAATATTATACACTGACAGTTTATTTTTAATTACCAGTAAGTTGTAACATTTTCGTCCGACATCAGATATAAAACAATATTGGCAGTGAATATTTTGACAGCATTTTCGGTAACCTTACATTTTTTAAATTACATTACTGATATGGAGGAATGGCATTTGTATTTATAATTCTAAAATTCTTTGAGATTGCGAAACGGGTACCTAACGGAGTTTCTTCCGCTAAGTCTGAGGGCAATGCGAATACCGACCCACTTCTTATGTTTATGCTCACACGTTTTCCATCGTCGTTATATATTCCACGAAGAACTGTATTGTTTTCGAATATTGCAACGACGTTACCAGTGAATGTTAAAACAATTTGTTCTTCGGTTGGCATGGGCTTACGGACACTACGTCGTACTCCGCGCAACTGAATTGGTTTCCCAGCAGGAAAAGTATATCTTCGAAATTCGAATCGCCGGGATGGATTTTTATTGAGAATGAGCCGAATAAATCCAATTTCTTTAAAACCATATCCCATTATGTTTCCAGGACCAAACCTGACAGGAGGAGACCTGGTCCTGGCACGATGATGAGGCTCGGAAGGAGGAAAATACCTGATCGAAAAATGCAGTCCGGCATGTGGAAGATACTTTTCAGGAGATTGCTGTGCATCATAAGAATTTGTAGCCTTGGAACAAGGAATGCCAGGAATGGGGGCGCCATTGGGTAAACAATCAAACTGGGAACTGAACCCTACAACAAGAAGAAGATGATTAAATTATGTTTGAGTTTTCACTTCTAGCATATTTCGCCAAATTTAAATTTGCTCTTCTGGCATCTTTTTTTGTGCAAGAGAAAGAAGTACCAAAACTTATTTTCTCAACGCTAATCGCAGGATTATATATTTATTCACTATGATTCACTATGAATCATTTGAATTTCTTAAGAATCCAGCCGATAAAAAAACGTATGTTGACAATAAAATAGGCTCAAACGCAAATTTTTCTAAAAAAAAACAGAAATGAAAAGGTGCGCAGTGAAAAATTAACTTTATCTTTGAAGCAAAATTTACGGTCTGCGCACCGAATATCTTTTAATCATTGAAAATCAACTTTAACGTTTATTTAAACTATTATTATTTAGTCTGTCAATTATCAAAATTCATATTTATTTATAGTAGGCTTTACAGTCCTTCCACTATTGCCTTTTCCTTTTTTCTTGTTCAAGCACTTAAATGCTAACTTAATTAATAGAACTAACTCCGAACATCTCACTGTTCTTAGTTAAAAGTTGATACTCTGATACGGAACCATAGTCCTATAGAGAACCGCTGAGAGACGCCAATTTGTCGAACGTGCCATCACTAAAATTTTCCATGCGGAAAACTGAGAGATGGCCTACGTGAAAAAATAATTGTCTCAAGTTTTTGACGCGACGAGCTTGCTAATCCCCTTGAGTAACTCACACCCGTTATCACCGCTTTCTTCTCTAGCTACGCTTCCAAATTTCGAAAGTGGCACGTAGCCGACGCGTGACCATCGGCTGGCCGGAGTCTCTGTCCTTTCTTAACCCACGCGCTCAATCTCCATCCTTCTCTAGGTTCTTCTCCTCTCCCTTCTGACTCTTAACTCTTGCCAGCCAGTGAGCTCAACTGGCGGATACAATTTTACGAGAAAATAAATTAGAACAGATGGAAAGACGTTTTCCTCTGTTTTGATTTATTATTAAAAATAATAAATATAATTTCAATGACAATAATATTTCCATGATAACAATATTAATAAGTATCAATCAAGAGAGAGAGAAAATGGTGACGCGAATTAAAAGAAGATAAAATAGCGTAAATAAAATATTGAATGATCCGGGACCACTTCCTCAGGCCTTTAGAATAATTAAACTTAGTTAAAAATAGCCTCAATTATTTTGTAGGATTTTTCAGGTTGAATTTAGAAATTGATTTATATTTTCATTCATAAAATATGGTTTTGCGGTAGTTAAGAAACATCAGGATGTATATTTATAAAGTAGAAATTAAGTAACTCAATTATTTTCAGCCGAGACTATTATTTGCTTGTTGATAAATATTTTAAGCCACGAAATCGGTGTATTGTCAGTTTTCTTTAATATTGTGATTAATATAACAATATCAATCTCTATATTTTTCAGCAATATGAGAATAGACATCGATTCCGAGGTTCTTCACTTTTTATTTTAATTTTAAGACAAATGTTAATATTTTTAAAATCATAATAAACATTTTCAGTAGTAAGTTAAAGGAATAAAATGTCCGCCGGATTCGAGACGCGACGCACGGTGGTCGGTGGGTGAGAACGAGGCGGCTTCCCCACCACGTTCTCTGCAACTCCAGTTTCTGGTCGCAAGCTAATGAGAAGGCTGCAAAACCCACTCTTCTCCCTGCCGAGAGAGCTCGGACCGGCCGCCACCGGGAGCGTAGTGCAGAGCGAGGAGAGTCAGTTACGAACCAGCAGTCCCTGAGTGAAGCAGCATTCACTCTGGTCTCCCCCAGAATAAAGTGTTAGAAATTTCTTCTGTAAAGTGACAGTTGATTTTATTTTCCGGATTCTCACCCCTCGTTCATATCTTCCAGTGACGGGTGTCACCTCTGATCATCAACCAGGTACACTCTCACACAACACACACAAAGTAATTACACTCAACACCATTTATACACATTTACAGAATCTACCACATACACCCCAGTTTGGCAGGCCAGACCCTTCAGGCCAAGCCACGTACATTAGGGATCACACTCGCACATATTTAAAAATTCTACAGTCACACCAGCACACCCTAGTTTGGTAGGCCAGACCCTTCATGTCAAGCCCCGTACAAAAGGGATTCTCCCACACATTCTATACACTTTTACACACATACCCACACACACCAGTAGGCTACTTCAGCTACCCGAGTTTGTTAGGCCAGGCCCTTCCGGCCAAGCCCCGTACTTCGGGATATCTTTGAGGACAAATCACCGTTGGAGAGGAGTATCAACCACCTATGCCGAAGGGAGGAAGGAAGCGTTCCCGCGGCTGCTTAGCTACTCGTCTCCGAGAGCTTCAGCGTGATGCTCCCGATATCATCGACGCCTCCGCCGCAGCAGCACCCGCCACCGTCGCGATATTACCGGCCGCTGTCGTTCTGAGACCAGTCGCCTTGCTGCCTGCTGCCGCCGGACAATAAGAGCTTGCACCCGGCACTCTTCGGAAACTGTTACGCGGACGTCCGGGCACCTCCGACCCTCGGAAAGCAGTTTATCTCCGAGGAATTCCCGTCGTAAGTAAACTCAGGATACCGGCCTTCATCAAGGATCCACGAATAATTTTTCCCTCTCCATTTGTTGAGTCTTTCATTTTTGACAAAGTCCCTGCTGCATCCTTAGCTTCTTCGACACCACGACATCCAGGATATAGCACCCTTCCGGACGATATCCGGATTAGTTCTGCCATCTCTTGCAGAGCTTCCCTCCCCTGCCGAATCATTTCAGCGCAGGCTGGCGGTCACTACGACCACCCAGGCTCCTCTTATCACCCTCGCCTCCGAACCCATACATTTCTCCGGGGTTTATGACCCCATACCGACGTCTTCTCGTCAGCTTCCGCCGTCCACTCCCGGCAAAGAATTAATACCCCTCTCATCTCAATCCCGTGCTTCGACTTCTGCCGTCTGGCTTTCTTCCACGGGCTCTACTCTGGCAAATCTCGCAGCACCCTTCGACTATTTTGTGCCAACTACCACGGAGATACCTCTTTCTCCCACCCCGGGCAATTCGTATCAAGTCACTTCCAAAGCCGTCACTCCGGTGAATACCCCTGAGCCTTCAGTTTCGGAAAGTTCCGATAGTAGCGATCTTTTGTTCCTGGCAGCCGACGGGTAGCCCGAATCATTCTGGGCCTCACTCTTAGGTTCGCCTACCACTAAACGAGCTCGAATGTCCGACTCTTCAGTCCCCCGTCGGAATCTGGGTTTCTGAGGCCCCTCTCCATTTGTATGTCCCCTGACTAGGCGAGTTCTCCGCGATGCAAGTATATGGAGGGCTTAGCAGCCTGGAAGAAATTCCTGCAACCCGTCTATGGCCCGACTCGATGCTTTCCTAGCCGAGCAAAATAAGGCATTGGCATCACGCCCGGTGATATCTCGCCACGCAGCTCGCAAGGCACACTAGCCTCTAGCCCCCTTCCCCACGGGAATTTCCAAGCCACCACAAACTCCTTGCTTCCTTTTCTTCACTCCCCCCCCCCACGACTAATTCCTAGGAGCTTTCCTCAATCCTCTTATACATCCATCCTCCTTTTATCCTCTCATATATCCTTCCTAACATCCCCCCCTATTGTCTATATCTCGCCTCCCCACACCGTAGCAGATATCAACCCTTTGGTCAATTTGACAATTTTGTTATAATTTGTCTATGTGTCTTAAAAATTCATTTTCTAGGTAGTAAATTTATAGTTTTTAGTTAAAACTTCAATTAAAAATTAACGAATTTAAATAAAATTATTGCGTTTTGGTTGAGGATTCTAATAAATTTAGCATTTTAGTTGCAATTCATTTTTTTGGTCGAAAGTTTTGCTGTCTTTTTGAAAAATCTCTTTACTTCTCCTGTAGTGAGAGCATATTGACCTAGAAAGCCAGTAATCGGTTAATAAAGCTTGAAAAAATAGCAGTTGTAATGGAATGGAGACTAAATCACACACATTGAAATTTACGTGTAGCTAAAAAATGCAATTGAATTGATAGAAATGTTATAGAATTATATTTACCAATAGAAATGAGGCCCACTACCAAAATTAGGACGAGAGTAAAAAAAATCCTCATCTTATTTAATTAGAGGAAAAACTAATTTATTCAAGTATTACGTATTTTAGTAACAATTTAACTAATGAATATTCTATTTCTTCATTAGATTGTATAGTATAACCGATAGTTGTTATCGCTTAGATTATAGGCGTCAAACTTGTCCTGCTTAGATGTTTACAGTTCATTAGAGTTAGTTTCAATAAAAAACAAATTATCTATTAAATTATTCAAACCGATATCCCAATTAATATAATATTTTTTGTTCAAGCGCAATCTGTCATTTTCAATGAAAAATGTATACATAGTGTCTAGAATAACAAGGCTCATTCAAAGCTTTGAAAAATTAATATTAAATTTAAAAAAATACAGGATGTCTACCTGATGGATGATTTCGTAATTCCCGGTTATTTCTCGGTTTTCACCCAGTCAATTTAAAATAGTTCAAAATATTTAAAGGATTTCGAACGATGTTTGAAGATTCACAGAAATTCGCAAACATAGTAAAAGGTGATAAATATACCTGATTTGGAATAAGTATTTTTATTAATAAAATTATCATCCTGAACTGGAACCAAGATTTTTAAAAAGCTTATTCTTCTAAATCAGAATTGAATTTTTTTCTGAAATTCCCGTATTAAGTGAAAAATACTCTGACGTGAAATAGAGATTTTTTTTAATATTGGCGGATTTTCAACATAATAAATGAATTTTTAACTGAAAGAAATAAATTTTCACCAACAGCATTACATATAAATTTTAATTTTAAAACTTAATTTTCAACCAAAAAGGAAAATGCAGTTTTCAGCTTTCGATTGCATTCGTTTTAGATAATACCTTTTTTTAAACTGCATCACATTCTAAAAATCTCAGTGAATTAAAAATTTTTTTGAAGCTATGCTTCTTAAAGGACGATAGGCCGAGGGGACCGAACTGAGAAATCATGTAACGTAACGCCACGAAAGTGAGTCATCTTCATGGAGACTATATATAGTCTCCATGGTCATCTCATGACTCTCTCTCGCTCTCTCTCATTCTTCCTTCTTTTCCTTCTTCCTTCTCCCTTCTTCCTCCTTCCTTCTTCCTTTTTTTCCTTCTTTTTCTTCTTCCTTCCTTATTTTCCTTCTTCCTGGAAGGGAAAGCTGTTCTTTCAATTGATACACGCAATAAAAATAAAAATTGCATTCTTCTTTCAATACTTAAGAAGCATAGCTTCTGACGGCGTTCCCCCGACTGCTCTCGTTTTTATTTTGAATACTTCAATTCTAACAACAAAAATATTGAGGAAAATGTATCGAAATACCTATTCGACAATTCTGTGACCTTGAAAGGTTACATCCTGCCAACCGCTCAAACAAACACTTGAGTTGCTCAATTGAAATGAAGTATCCGGCAGACAGCTGGAGAAAATTAAAATTACGATTTCTGAGGGAGATATTTCTTTACTTGAAATTGTGTCAAAAAGCAGCAGTCAGTCGTAGCCAAATCTGACTAAAAAAAACCTACTTTTCCCACATTTGTGTGCAAACTTTTTGAAACTGAACATCAAAGCATCGACAACAGTAATTTGGTGATTTGGTGCTTTAGATTTTGAGTCAAATATTTCCTCTTGAAAATATTTGCAATGGAGCTTCTCAAGGTTTGTCAAATCAATGTTTAACAAATTGACAAAAATAGCAGTTAATATTGGTAATTGATCGAGCTGGAAAAAGGATAGTGTCCAAATTTAACTCGACTGCCAGGACATTAAAAAATGTTATCGAAATCTAATGAAGAATTAAATATCCTTGTGTAAGTGAACTTCTCCAAACATTAAATAATAATACGCAAAAATGTTTTCAATTACCTAATATGTATTTACTCTTCTTCAATTGTCTTAATCGTGCAGAAAAAAAAGAATTTATTAAATTATTATTTAAATTGTCAAGAATGAAAAATTATAATTAGAAAAAAAACTAAAATTTAATAAAACATTTTTTTTATATTGTATGCTAAGATGTTTCTGTCGAAGGAATTCTCATTATATATTATCACAGAAATAGCTCAGTAACTTCGAGTGTGGTTCATTTTTGTAGAATCTTATTACGTATTTGGGTATTTTTTGAGAGAAAAATGCATATGCAAAACCTTCTTTGTGATCCAAAAGCAAAATATCAATCAATGGAGATCATAAAGCATTCATATTTTTGTCAACCCTCATAAGAATAATCAAACAATTTTCATTCATTAACTGATTTTTCTCATATTTTTGGGTTTTCTACGAAAGTATAATAAATTTATACAAAAAATCAACCCTTCTCAAATTCACGGAGCTGATTCTGTAAATATATAGAAAACATGTTTCTTGCAGACAATACAAGCAATACAATTAGTTTCTGGATTTCAATATTATTTTTGAATCTCTTGATAGTCGATTTGAGTTTGGAAAAATTAAATACTACGGTTCTTTACATGTCACGATACAAATAATATGTTTGGTTTTTTTAAAGTCAACAGACGTTGCGACACTTTCAACGTATCTCGGACTCCTAATCAGAGTTTTATTGTAAGTTGTTAGTGTGTTGGTTACTTTATTACTATATGGCAACTTGATGTTCACAATAGACGAGATAGAATATCATTCATTATCTTAATGAATGTTTCGTTTGGTCAACGCAATTGACGCAATTGTAATTGGAAATGAACGTAACATAATATATTTAGTTTTGGGATTGTTTTTTGAAATTATGATATGCGACTCATTATGTTCTAGATCTAAAATATTTGTTAGATTGTTTTACTTTGTGTAAAATATATTTTCTAACCTATTATCCTCAAATACAAGTTTTTTGAAATATCTTAACCAATTAACCTCAACGTAATGTTATCCCTATATCTATCAATTCCTTACTACCCGTGCAGAAACTGCCCCGGTTGGCCCTACTACAACAAAGTTTCCGGTCGGATCCCGGTCGGGCTACCCCTGGCTAGATTTCATGGTCGGGAGCCGACTGGGCACTGTTCACGATGCTTTTTTGTAGAAATTACACCTTTCTTAAGGGCCCTGACATTATCAAAGACGTACTTACGGATGCTAGATGAATTGTCGTTTGAAAAGTATAATTTAAGGATGTAATGAGGTAAATGTGCCAGTCCTTGTCAATGCATGGATTGTCGGCAGATTGCGCAGTATTTTACATATAGTAAGATATTGTGTTTTTCGTTCTCAGAAGAAATGTAATTTTTTATGTGTGTGAACATCGCAGCATCGAATGCAAATGGCTTTGTGATGAGAAAATTAAGTGACTTTAAGGGAAAGAAGATTTTTTGTGGCCATTCTCACAGAGTGCTACAGTCGAGTGAAATTCTTAAGTTTTTGGTTAGAGTACCAGTCAGCAGAAGAAGTCTCGTGGATGGTGAAAGACACAAAATATTACGTGAAGCCTATCCTTAATATATAAATAAATGTGTTTGTCACATGTCGAGGTACAAAAGTTTTCTGAAATATTACATAATATTTCACCGCCGTATACTGAATTATGACAAGTATAATAAAGCAGCATTTTTTAATTGAATAACGTTTGCGCCACACATCAGTAAGTTGGAAAACGTATTGAGAATACATAAATGTTGCCTTGGTTCAGTATTCGGCACCCAAAATACTATTCCTAAGCAAACAATTTTTCTAAAATTGTTGATGCCGATCATTACAGCAGTCCATAGATTCTATGAGGTGCTGCAGTCCTCGGCATCAAAGAAAATTTACTAAATGCAGTTT
>CAKNWT010000050.1:0-21824 GCA_932066315.1 Andricus coriarius | reverse complement strand
AAGCGATGTGGCCTGTATCGTTGATGACAGCTGTTACAAAATGGCGAATCAACGACTATACAAGTCCGAAGCTTCGACAGGAATTACGCATGCGCAGTTTTCTTTTAAGAGCAGCCGCTGTAGATCTTTAAAATCCCTTGATGCCTTTGGTAATATTTTTAAATGCATTAGGATGTATCAACTCTGTTGAAATCCGTAGAAATCCATTAAAATCATTTAACCCCATCTGACTTCATTTAAAATCTTTGATAACTTCAAAATCTTTAGAAATTCCTTCAGATAATTTAAAATAATTTAAAAATTAAATAAATTGAATTCATGCCCTAAAGTTTTCTAGAAATCCTTCGAAATTTGTAAAATCCCTTTAGATCTTTGCAATATCTGTAGGACCTATCATAACCCTTGAATCATGTAAAATTCGTTGAAAAATTATTGAAGATCTCAAGCCTAATGGAAATAACGACGTACATTAAAAAATATAATCCTCTCTTTCTTTTTGGAGAATTAAGTTCACAATTTGAATGTTTACCGAATGGAGCCCCTATTCCTGGTGTTCCTCGATGCAAACCTTCTCATTTTCTTGAGTCGGCTCCTTCTTCTGCCGATCCTTCTCTTTGTGCCGGGTCTAGGTATCCTCCTGCCAGGTCCATGGCTCTTCCTATAAGTCTTCCTTCTCCTGACGGAAAGGGATGTGGAATAGAATACGTTAAATCTGTTTGGCTTATTTCCCTTGATAATCTGTACCGTATATACGAACTTCGTAGATATACTTTTCCTAACGACGAATGAATTAAAATAAGTGCAGGGAGGAATGGATATGGGCCTATTCCAAACCAAGAACAAATTGTATTATCAACATCCGGTGGTGACGTTTTTGCAATATTGAAAAGTTATAATGTTCTTCTTGGCATGTATAAGCGAATCAATGGCGGCTTGAAACGTTTTAAAATAAACATGAAAAGCGGCACGATTACCCAGTTAAACTCAGAAGAAGCGAATGAAACTCCAGTAGGTGCTAACCGCTATGTAACGAATGGTTTTATAATAAAGCATGAAAATGTAAAACTATTAAACATATTATTTGTGATCCGAAGTCGGACCGAAATCTTATATGTAAGTGATAATTACAGTATAAGGTCAATGCATTATTATTATTATTATTATTCACGAGGCTTCAATCTTTCGTCAATGTCCCAGTCATTCTTTTTCAGAAACAGATATAACAATTTTGCTTCCAAGAAAACGATGCTGACTTTTGATTGTGATTTAGAAGTAAGGTAAAACAGATTATGATGATAGACATATATGTGTTTTATTTTGAAGTAATCACTTGTAAATACATTATTTTGGTGGATGTGTCGTAACTGATTTGAAAGCTTCACAGTACCCGTCTATCATTGTTCAAATATCAAAAATTGTACACAACTGCGTTCTCACGCTAAGCTATTCACAAGACCCTTAATGATTTTTTATACTGAATTTCCTGTAATTTTTTCGCGATTATAGGAAATTCATTTTAGTATAATAATGAAACGGTTAATTTTAGATCACTCATAGGTCTTCACAAATAAACTGTCAGCATAAAAAATCCAAAAATTCCCTTAATCCTTAAAGTTGCTTGAAATTTGATTGAAATCTTGAAAATCGTTCGGAATCTCTAGTAACCTTTCAAGAATATAAGACTAGACATATGAAGGGGGTATTGTCAGGAAATCAAGAATATACCTACACTGTTAGATTACAGAGAACCTTAAGGGTTAACTAACTCATCATGTCAACTGAAGGCCTTAATAGTGCCTTCGGGCGAAATGGCTGAGAATACTAATGAAATCCTAGAGCACATAGTGAGGGCACACTTCCTGGGTTCAGTGTTTAATTAAAAAAATTAAAAGGCGGCCGGTGAGTCATACCCCTCAATAGGACCAACTTTTAGAGCCAGAATGGAAGATTGGAAATGAGAAATTATCCCTGCCGAAGATATTCTTGCGTTGGCGTTGCGTGAGGATTAGTGCTTTCCTCTTATGACTTCGTCAGCTATGTTAGTTGTAGTATTGCTACTGATAGATTTTTCCTTGCCAGATAGATAAAGAGCGAAAAGGAAAGGGACCAAAAGAACACTGAATGCATCTCTATTGTGAAAGTGCGAATTATGAAACCAAAAATGAAAAGGGTTACAACATCAGGACGAAGTTTGCTGCAAAGTATCTCAACATATGACAAGTTTTAATAAGAAAAGTTATCACTAAGGTGGTGGACATCAAGGTTATTTTTCTCGTCTCAGAAGAATGAGACAGTTGAAGGAAGCTGCAACACACGATAAAGCAGCAGAAAATGATGTTCTTGCTCAAACAGTACCACGACGTCATCCTGAGGCAGATAGCTAGTTGAATCAGATGCAGAAGCAGAGATGCAGAAACCGAGAATGCGATTAAAGTGGACATACCATATGAAAGAAGATTTTTTACAAATTTCCGGAATCAAGACCAAAGGAGAGAGATACGGATACCTGGTATCAGGCAAAATCCTTCAGACCGATCAGCTTAACCTCGTTCATGCTGAAAACTTTAGAAAAATTAGTGGACCTTTACATTAGCGGAAATCCTCACGAAAAAGCCTCTCCATAAAAATCAATGTGCCTAATAAAAAGGCAGATCTACGAGTTTACCTCCCGCATTATTAATACAATGCAAAAATCTGAAGTTCCGCTAAAACACACAATGTTAGTGACACCATAAATAAGCAAATGCACTCTATGATGAAAAGCAGAGTGCTATATACTTCGCTACATGGTCATCAAGAGAGGGAAAAAGTTTTTAAGGAATGCCGACAGCGAGGAGCTTTTATCTAACGAGTGGGCGCTTCTCATTAATGACCTGATCTGGTTTTGAGCAAATTGGGTTTTTACACTGAAGGCTATGCAGATGACCTGGCGATCCTGGTAACAGGAAAGCATGAGGGCACCTTAGTGATACTCATACAGTTAGCGCTAAACGTAATAGAGCAATGGTGCCGGGACCGTTGTTTCGGGGTGCCTCTGGAGCCACCGCTGGGGACCACAGCGTGCGGGACGGTGTTGATGGTAAGCTGCGGGATGGCCAGGCAGATCTCACTAAGCAAACAGCTGGTCAGCAAGAACATTTGCGACATACGGTAAGCAGTGAAACATCAACTGTGCCTGCTGAGGATGCTTTCGCTATTATTAGCTATTTGCAGCCAACCACCTCAACAGAAATACCGTAGGAGAGCGTCAAGTGGGATACCACAATGCATGAGGAATTGGTGCGTCTCCATTATGAAAGTGCCAAGTTTGAAAACCGACGCGAAAAAGGATACAATTTTAGAACGAAATTTGCTGCACATCTACACATCTCAGAAGATCGAGCAATGGCATTAAACAACAGATTGATTTGGCGTGTTAAAACGACGGCAGTGAACAGAGATGTAATGCGGTTTTATTTGTTGACAAAGAAAAGTAGGCTAAGTGTAAGAAGAAAACATCATCGACTCTTCTTACTTAAGTACCCAGAACTAGCAACAAGAATAAAATGACAGAATCTAACAGAAGCCTGGTGGAAATACGGATGTACTTAAAAAATGTAATCCTCTTTTTCTCGTTGCAGAATTAAGTTTACTGCCTCCTGCTGAGACTTCTCTTTGTGCCAGGTCAGGGTCTCTCGCTCCTACGGATCATTCGAAATTTTTAAAATGTTTTATCTCAGTCTTGGCAGTACTGCAAGAACATATAAATTCGATATTTTCAAACACGGGGTTGCAAATAGTTGACATAATTCCATAGAATGTTTATAACTATCTTTATTCAAAAATATTCATCTTTATCAATTTTGGTGACTAATTTAAATTGCAAACAATTGAAGATGTAATTAAATCGTGCACCTCAATTTGGTTATTTTAATTAGGCAGTATTATTTTGAAGTCGATCTTATCTCTGCCGGGGTTCGAATTTATAAGGTCAAGTAAAATAAGAATTATTATGTATAAAATAATGTTGCCCAATATTCACAAGATATGCTTTTAACAAATTATTTCTCATCTAATATTTTCTTCAATCATGAATGATGAGAACGTACATAAAAATCAGTTAAAATTCAATTGTGACTTTGACACACAATAACTAAGTTGTAAAAATATCTAAGAATTTTTTTTACACTTTCAGAAAGCTAATGAATTTCGACGTCGAATGGTCCTTAGTGGCGATATTTCTGACATCTTAACAACTATAGCTAAAACTGCGATATATAATTCTATACTTGCACGCACTGTGCTGTACAGTAAATCAGGAATTCATCGAAGTTTGTACCACAACTTTAAAGAATCTAGTAATGTAATATTTATCATTAAAACTGACTCTAATTAAATGCAAATATGTAAAAAGAGTATGTTTGGCCTCCAATCTGTGAGATAACCACTATAGCATACATTATATGATCCACAGTGAAGCACCAGAATATTTCTTCGTCACAAAAATCAAGGACATTGTTTAATAATCACCTAATCAGTTTTTCCTCTACTTGAAAAAATGAGAGGCGTTTATACTCTGGTCTTTACCTCGGCAATCATCTTTAATTCTATTGGTAAGTATAACAGTATTAAATGAATATTATCAAGCTTTATGCAAGTAACACTTTCTTCGACTCATACTAATGGACCCGAGTGGGAAGCTTCAGATAACGAATTTATCCCGAAAGGCCAATAACTTAATGGTATACTAATGATAATTCCTACTACTGGACGATATTGCGGCAATCTCAATCTGCAGATGTTAAAATATTTTCTCAAATACAAGTTGTGTACTCTTAATAATATAATTGATTTTTTTTAATCTGCACGTCGAAATTCACTAACAATTCAATCTTTTATGAGGCTACCTATAAATGAAATTTGAAAGAAGTGACGTAGCCTGTCGAGTTGATAACAGCTGTTACAATATGGTGAATCACCGACAGCACACGTCCGCGACTTCAACACGAATCACGCACGCGCAGCTTACTGTTAACAGTAGACGCTGTAAACCGTAAAAACTTAAAAGGTTTTGATTCTAACTTTGTTTTTTAATATTTATGTCATGGATATCATGACTTAACGTACTTAAAAAAAGGAATCCCCTCTTTCTGTTTTGCAGAGTATGGTTCACAGTTTGACTGTTTACCTAATGGCGAGCCCATTTCTGGTATTCCGCGTCGCAGGCCTGATTTTCCTCCTCCTGCCGACCTTTCTCATGGTGCCAGTTCTAAGCCTTCTAATACCGATCATTCTCCTGAAAGGCCTCTTGCTCCTGCCGAGTCCCATCTTCGCCTCAGGTCCCGCTCGCCGCCTGCCACATCCGGGTCTTCTCCTGCCAGGTCCATGGCTCATCCTATAAGGCTCCCTTCTCCTGATGGAAAAGGATGTGGAATAGAACACCTTGAGTCCATTCGGCTAACTGCTCTTTGGAATCCGCACCGGACATACGAACTTCGAAGATACACTTTTCCTCGCGATGACTTAATTAAAATGGGAATAGGAAGGAATGCGTATGGGTCTATTCCAACTCAAGAGCAAATTGTATTATCAACATCCCGTGGTGACGTCTTGGCAATTTTGCAGAGTTATAATGTTCTTGTTGGAATCTATAAGCGAATTAAGCACTGTTACAAACGCTTCAAAGTCAACATGGAAAGTGGCATGATTTCCCAAATGAACCCAGAAGAAATGAATGACGCTCCAGTAGGTTTCCGCCGCCAAATCACAAAGGGTTTTATAATAAAGCATGTAAACCCCCACTAAACTACTCTCCCCTACACTATACTTTCAATGATGAAAATGTAAAACCATAAAACACATATTTTGTGATCCGATGTCGGATCGTAATCTTATATGAAAGTGGTAATTACACTAAAAAGTCAATGTATTGTGGTTTTTGAGGCTTCAATCTTTCGTCAATGATCTACTCAGTCTTTTTCAGAAACAGATAAAAATGTTTTGCTTCATTTTCGTATAATATTTATACATGTTTTTTAAAATAAGAGACTTTATAGTTATTTGTAGTATTTTAATAATCAGTTTTATAGTACAATTTTTTATTTTCATAGCTCAGTTCAATAAAAATATTATCTATTAGATTTTTTAAATTCGTCATTTTGTACTTGAGAATTTAACTATTTGGTTGAGAATTAATTTTTTGAAATCAAATATATTACCTATTTCATTTTTGGTTCAAAATGCTTCTTTTTCAGTTTAAAATTCAACTATTTGGTACAAAGTTAAAAAATTATTCTTCTTGATTAGAAATTCAGCTGCTTTGTTGAAAAGTCGTTTTTCTGTGTTGATATTTAAAATATTTTATAGAAAATTCAACTGTTTTGTTAAAAGTGATATTTTCCGTTGAAAATGTACATTTTTGGGTTGAAAATTTAACTGTCTTGTAGAAAATTGCTCTTCCTGTATTAAAAATTTAACAATTTGGTTGATGAAACTTTTTCATCTCCTGTACTGACAAATCTTTGTGGGTTAAACATTCTTTAAAAAATAATTATTCTACTATTATTTTAATAACTAGTGTATTTTTATTGAATTCATCTGGTAGATAATTCGATTGCTTTCCATTAAAAATTGTTTTTTTATCTGAAATTTAACTATTGAATTTTTCGTTGAAAACTCATATTTTCGGTCCATATTCAACTATTTGTTTGAAAAGTCATTTTTTTTGTAAATTCGTGTTTTTGTAGAAAATTAATATTTTGTATGAAAAGTAATTCTTCTTGGCTGAAAATTTATCTTTGTGGGTTAAAAATTCAGTTATTTGATAAAAATCTCAACCATTCTGTTAAAACTTTAATTGACTTGTTCAAAATTCAACTGTTGTGTTAAAGTAATCTTTTGTGGTCGAAAAAATTAACTCGTTTGCTGAAAATTAATCCTGTTGGATTAAAAATTCATCTTTCATGGTTGAAATCTAACCCTTGTTGTCTGCGTCTGTGTACTGATACTACACAGTAAATCTAGGTGGTCATCTCTTCACATTTAATTCACCACATGAGAGTCTGCACATTAAGTATACACATTCAAGTCTGAATGAAATTGTTCAAATATAAAGGTACCAACAAGATTTGCAGAGTGTTTTTATGAAATAAAACGAGCCCTACGGCACAATATTTTCCTCAATTTTATAAATCACTGTCAGCATGCTCAAGTTTGAACTTGAGGTAACTTGAGTACATTCGTAACTTTTAAAGTTTCTTTTTTTGACTTGAAGACAATACAATTTTAAAGAGCTCAGTCGAAAACATTACAAAAATGCACAATTGTTCATTTAAGTTGAAAAATGATAAAAACCCATTACCAATGATTGGGAATTCGTGTAGCCTACGCAAAATCAGAATATGCTTCACTTGGTAACCTCCGCGCGAACTTGAAGTAAAATTATCAGTTTTTCTCACCTTTTCAAACCATCTTTTTACGGTAAATCTTTGACCATTTTAGTTGTTCTTTTTCAGATTCTTTCTGAGGGGTTTAAAGTATACTTTGTACAAATACCACTCGACACAAACGTAAACATAGCTTGCAGTAGGGCTGCAAATATTGCAATTTTGGTAGATATCCTATATTCTTGTGGGAACAAAATGAGATCTTCGAGAAACCAAAAATAAGAACCCCGGAAGGGAGTCTTCCACGACACCTCTGAAAAAAGGATCGTCTCTTCTAAAGATGGAAATAACTGAAGGAGCCTTAGAGCATACTTAGGAACCTCTCGGTGGGAAACTGTCTGGAATTGACTCTAGCGTAGCGGGAAGTAGGAACGTAGGTTGACCTACGTGCGATGATGATATCAGGGGATCAAACCAAACGGCAAAACCACGACGAGCTAAATTGTCGGAAGGTGCTAGTAAGAGGTTGAGACGCCTAGTGTTAACTCAGTCTAACGCAAAAACTAGCCAAACGGGGACTCCACAGAGGTCCCATATCGATAAGAGTACACCGAATAAAATCAGAGAGCAAACGAAAGTGGGTCTGAGAGGTTCCCAATTACCAAACTTGATGACGACTAGATCAAGGAAATTGAAGGGGCATTAGAGAAGAAAATTGATGGGGTGCAACCTGGAAAACTCTTCCGAAGGTGATCGCACAAAGTGTCCCGAACTTGGCTGTTGCGTTAAAGGATGACCGTTGTTCATCGTATGCGATGCTACTGCACATCATTCGACTTGGGGTAGTAAGGAGACCTACTACAAAGGGGTGAGTCTTTATTAGATTACCTCTTACCTGCTAATTTCACTTAATTGGATCGGGGTAACGCACCCACTTTCGTGACATTTACATTTCGCGAGGTTTTTAATTTTACCTCATGTTCTTTATTGATCAGTTTTTAATACAATCCACAAATTTCATAACGAGGTTTCTGGAGTTACATTTTCCCTCAAGGCTTGCCGGACAACCTTCCGGCCATCAGTGTAAGGTGCTTCCAAAGTGGATTTGGTTTCTGATTACAAGAAAGTAGGAATTCAGTTTTTTATCAAAATGAATTGGTTATGGGATCAGCATTATTTAAAAAACAGGGTGCTGAGGATGAATAAGCGAGTCTGAAATAATCACAATAGCCGCCGTTTACTCAAATTTGATTTTCTAATGGGCCTTTAATATAATTGCAAAAGGTGGTAAGGCACAGAGAAGGAATTTTTTCCTAGACAACGTAAAAGCATCTACTGCTACAGAATCGGGTTCATTGTTCCACGATACATAAGGCACAAAATTTCACAAAATTTGTTAATTTCTCTAGCCGTCTGTCTGGAAGGGTATTTCGTGGCCCTAAAAGAGAAAATATTCGGGTCAGAGAAAATTAATTTCCATTCCTGTATAGAATACCTGATCCTACCAGCGATTTTGATAACTAAATTATTTATTTCCTTCTGAAATCCCTCTTATTCCTGTTGGTTGTCTTGAACGAAGCCGGCGACTGATGAGGAGTTTGAACCAGCGATTCTTCGCAAAAACTTGGCAAGGGGTCTCTGATGGTTTTCATTGCCTCGCATCAATGTGCGATCGACTAGCTTTGCTGATTTCACTTTTTCGACAAGATAGGAGCCAAACAAAAACACATCCGGATTAGTAGTAGCTAACAATTTTTCAGATGTTATTTTTCAATCAATTCTGATTTCTCTTCAGAAAGCAAGCTGATGTGTTTTACTTTCTTTCAGCGGACTTCAAAGTCCTGGTGAATTGGTGGAGCTAGCATCTTGTCTTCGGTTGATCCGTTTTCAATTATTTGTTGAACTCTTGGTGTAAGAAACTTACTAGAAGAGGAATTGATCTTTTTCAGATTCAAGTTTAAATATTTGTTAAAAAATTTTTTTATTTCTGTAAAAATGTAGCTTTTTTAGTAAAAATTTAATTATTTTTTCAAACATGTAGTAATTTTTTAAAATTTTATGTTGAAAACACGACAATTATTTCTGTTACATTTAATTCATTATTGCCTGGTTTTACCTAAAAAATTGAAAACATTTCAGAACATTAGGGAAAAGCTTACGGGACTGGTATTGAGAAAGTAATTTTTGATTCGCATTCTATCACTAATTTTATAAATAATTGATGAGTTTTGAAAAAATAGTTGAGATAGTTATAAAAAATAATAATTTATTTAATAAATTATGTTCGTTAAATTATATTAATGTTTACCTTGTTGTATTTCAATAGTACACAAAAAGTTGAATTTTGTAAAAGAAACTGCAACTTTCTAGCATTATTCGAAGATAATATATTTTTTTAAATAATAAATTGTTTCAAAAATTGTGTTTGTTATTTAAAGTTTGTTATTTTCAATCTAAAGTATTCCATTTTTGACCCATTTTATTTGAAATTTGTCAATCAATGAAAACATTTTTCTGACTCTTCGGCAATATTTTACTTTTCATTTTTTTTTGACAATCTCTTAAAATTATAAAGATTTGCAAAATTATTACTTATAGAAAACTATAATTTGATTAATGATCTAGAAGTAAATAAGGTCCTACAGTCTTTCCTATTATTCAAAATATGAGTTTCAAAATACGATTTCATTTTTTAGTCTAAAACATGACTAAACTACTGCAGTTAATATAATATAATAATCTACTTCTCTTATTTCTGTACAGGTCATGGATCATTAAGTGATTGAAATATCACTTCCGTGAGTAATTGGAAAGACCTTATTGACTACGATCTGCTCACATTCAAAATAACACTCCTTTTGGTTCAAATAAGTGGTTCCCTAAGTGCTGGCCAACCTAAATTTCACATTCTATAATCAATTGAAAAAGATTGACTATGCTGAGGATCACCGTTGTGTAACTCCCAATGAATAATTAATTTCTGCTGGCACTGAGCTGGGGATTATGAATCGGCGTGAAACTGCCACATTCCACAGTAAAAACAAAAGTGAGGTTCTCTGATTGAACTCTACGCTTGCATAAATTGAGGAACAAGGTAGTGGGCTGGACAGTCTACGATGAGAAGTCTCTCTCGGATAACAAACATATCTTCTTCCGGTTAAACCTAGGAAAACCGGTAGATTTAAAGATTCGAAACCCCAGAAATACACTTTGGGTTTCATATATAGAGGGACTTAGAGGTCGGCTTATGGAATTTCCCACAAGCTATGGTACCACATATGAGTTAGAGTATGTTGCGGATTTTCTGCGAAGGATTCTGACTAAATCATATGAGAACAATTGCCCTCCAATCACAAATGAGTCTATGAAAGAACCAGAATGGTGGAACACCCACCTGGAAAAAGCAATACTGAATTACCTGATGGAAGTTCACTTTCCGGATTTTCAGCGAATTTGAACTGACCGAAAGGTAGAAGGGTGGAACAAGAGAAGTTAAGGGCATACTGGAATTGCGCCGCCAAGATTGTTGATAACAAGAAGGTGGAATGGATCGCAGGGTCTTTCTCTCCCTTTAAATCACCAGGTGCTCCTCCAAAAGGGCATGGATTTCATCGTCCCTCCACTGACGAAACTATTTACGGCAAGTATTCCTTAGAACACGTACCACCTGCATGTAAGAATGGCAGAGTGGTTTCAATTCCTAAACCTGGGAAGGAGGGTTATACTGTTACAAAAGATTGCCCGCCGACGAGCTTAACGTCTTTTATCCTGAAGACGTCAGAAAAGCTGATCGAAGGATATATCAGTGTTGAGGTACTTTTAGCCTTTCCGTTGCATAGAGGGCAGCACGCCTTTCAGGCAGGCTGCTCGGTAGAAACTGCACTCCATGCTGTCGTGGCAAAGTTAGAGCAGCAGCTGGAACAGGAAGGTTATGCTGTAGGCACCTACTTGGATATAGAGGGTGCCTTCAGTAATAATCCTCCAGAAGTCATATGTCGAGAAGCTTCGAGGTGTGGCGTGTCAGACCGGATAGTAAGCTGGATAGGAAGCATGCTACGCCGGAGAAGACTCGAAACCGGATGGAGCGAAGGCCTTGTCAGGGGAATAGAACCACAAGAGTGCCCACAGGGGGTGTCCTGTCACCCCTCCTGTGGTGCATTATAGTGGACGGCTCCCTTTGTAGGCTAAATCATGAGGGGTATTGAACCTAGGGCTATAGCTTAAGGCTCTCGGTAAATCCGGAAAAGACCAGCCTGGTCATTTTCACGAGAAGGTACAACGGGCCGAAAGTTGACGCTTCTGTATTTTGTCGCGTGCGAGTGTGGTTTTCAGATTCGCTTAAATATCTGAAAGTTATCTTAAGTAGCAAACTGAACTGGACGAAGCACCTGTAGGCCTACTACAGGAAGTTTGGCATGACTTTTTCGAAGTGCAGGAAAGCGTTTGGGTTTACGTGGGGTCTAGGACATAAAATGCTTGCATGGCTCTACTCTGCTGTTCTAAAACAAAAAAAACTCCTATATTCGGTCGTTGTCTGGTGGCCACAGGCGGAACTGAAAACGATGCAGGACTGGCTGTGACGATTACAAACGCTACCGTTTATGGTTTTTCCGGGAGCAATAAGGACTACGCCCACAGAGGCGATAGAATTCATGCTTCGCGAAGAACCCCTACATGTTGCGATAACTGCAAGGGCTATACGTATAGGCTGGACAAAGCCACCTGAACCATCATATGGACTATATAGGGTATAAACCCACGACAGAGTGCAGGAAATACGACAGGGATGATGAAACATCCTTGCAAGTCTTATGCCAGTAGCCGGCAATAGCTAGACTCAGGATAAAAACCCTTGGGGCACATTTTCTGGAACCTGAGAAAATTATAAAGCGATCAGTGATTGATATACTGGGCTTCACCAAGAGGTCTGTGGTCAACTACTGAGAGTGAATAGTTAAGGATTAGGGCTTTACAGCTTCAGCGCCTAAACTAAACTACATGAAAGAGGAAATCATAAGGGGAAAAGCTCTCTATATGAATCAATCTGCATCTCAAAAAGGCAGACCTACCTTAGACGCTATCTACGCGTTCACTTCCCGTAATAATTATAAAATGTGGAAGGGTAAAGTAGGAATTGCAGAATTTCTAGATACAGACGGGGCATTTATTAACATCCCAATTTAATCCATATACGGTTCTGCTTAAACACACATATTTGGTGAAACAATTTTGCTTCATTCCCCTACAAAAATACTTATGAGGAATATTATACTACCGTCTGAAATTATTTATACGGCTAGCGTTGTCTACAATAACGGTAGGTCAGAAGCATTTTCAAAATAATTTATGAACTTTTCAAATTTTTCAACTCTACTTCAACTTCTGTCATGACCGAGGTAAGTTATAGAAAATATTTTTTTTCAGTATGTGAAATGTGAAACGACATATTGGGGTTCAAAAAGATCGAGAGGTCGTATTGCGTAAGGATTCTCTGAAGTTATCTCAAGTTAAAATTCTTCATTTAATTATAGTTTTTTAGAGCTATATATTTTTGCTCTCTGTTTAGGAAAAAGTGTAAATGTTTATTTATTCCTAATGTTGTTATTTTATAAAATTAACAGTTGTATAATTCCCAAATGAAATTGTTAAAAAAAAATTTACAGAAGAGATTTTTAGATTAACTTTCAAAGACTGAAATGAGCCAAACGACATTAGGATTAAATAAGAACTGCAACTTTTATCTAACGAGAAAGTAAAAACATAATACCCTGCATAAGTGTTGTTAAATAAACCATTTCTAATCTGAAATATTTGTTTCGAAAATTCGCCTCTAGTTCTATTAAAAAATTGTTTACGATTAACAATGAGAATAGCTTCCTCAATTTAAAGAGCAAGGCAGCATCTCAGAGATCATGACTTTGTATATCCCAGATTGTTATGGGTGAGAATCAAAGTAGGAATCATAAGATTATTTATCATAGCGTGCTATGCCCTAGTTGATGGTGGCAGCAATGAAGTAAAAGACGCCTTCTGGCGGATGGGTTGGAGTCCAGCGTCAGGGTAAGGAAATGGTACTACGTAATTTTAGGGACAGAAGAACAAATTATAAAGGAAACAGATTATTTGCTTATGCTTAGAAAATGGCTTATTTATTGCAAATACGTAGTTTAGGCATAAGGAGATCCACATGCACACCTGGTGTAGAGTAGATAGCCACAGTATAATCGACTTCGCTGTTGCGGTTAAAAGACTGAGAGAGCTAGTAAAATATACAAGGATCATGAGGGGTTCTGAATGCAATACTCATCATTACCTTCTAGTCTCCAAACTAAACTTAGGTCAGGGATGGAGAAGAAAGTAAGCCAAGAAAACAAAATAAATGCGATTTAAGATTGGGGATTTACAGAAACCGAAAATGCGAATAGATAATAAAAGTACAGACCAGGCCCATCAAATTCACCCGACAGTGGCCAATAGTTG
This sequence comes from Andricus coriarius, assembly GCA_932066315.1. Taxonomy (NCBI): domain Eukaryota; kingdom Metazoa; phylum Arthropoda; class Insecta; order Hymenoptera; family Cynipidae; genus Andricus; species Andricus coriarius. The sequence continues at coordinate 7,980 of CAKNWT010000050.1, read as the reverse complement.
ACATGATTCCATAGAATGCTTATAACTACCTTGACCAAAAATACCGCCTCGTACACTTCACTTGCCCACTTTTCGCATATGAGCTCCCTGATCCCCCGCTAGACCCGAGTGAGACACGCTCAACCTGAAAGATATTTGGCTTGATGGTATAACACTATATCACGTGACATTTTTTTAGAAAAATCAGGAATTTATCGAAGTTTGTACGTCAACTTTAAAAAATCTATTTATTTAATATTTAGCATTGAAACTGACTCTAATGTAAATATGTCAGAAGATTAGGTTTGACCACCAATCTATGAGATAACGACTATAGGATACATTATAATATAATTGACAGTAAAGCACCAGAATATTCCTTCGTTACAATATTAACGACATTCTTTATTAATAACTCAATCAGTTTTTCCTCTACTTCGAAAAAATAAGGTTCGTTTATACTCTGGTCTCTACATTGGCAATCATACTCAACTCTATTGGTGAGTATAATAGTAATGAAATAGTAAATTTTTCAATCCACACTACCTAGTCTTCCACACTACCTCCGAAAAAGTATTAAAACTTCACCTTTTCCTATCAAACACTCTTAGATTTGACATTTGGTCTACATTCGACCGAATATAATTTGACCAATCCCAACGGATTAAAGATCTTTCTACTTGAAAACAAAAAATAAAATTTGACAAATTACTTCCAATAAGGCACGCACCATTAACTAGCACAGTAAAAAACATCTCTAACCATCCTCTCAGCAATGAAATGATTTCCGCCTTATCTAAAGGACATAATTTTGCCGTAGCTCCCTCGAAACTCCCGAAAGAAGAAATCATGAGTAATTTGGAATCCTCAATATATACCCTTCCACCAGAAAAAACGAATGACATACGGCGTAGGACGGCCAACATCTTACGCCAAGCCCAACTTCCCTCTTCATACTTAACAAAACAAGAAAAAACAGAATTAAAGAACTCAACCAGAATAAAGACATCATAATATTACCCGCAGACAAAGGCAGTAAAACAGTAATAGTGTATAAAGAAGACTATAACAAAAAAATCATGGACCTTCTAACTGACGATCAATATGAAAAACTTAAAAAAGACCCTACAAAAACAGTAGATAGCAAAATAAAACCCCTTCTAAAAGACTCTAAACTTGACAGCCAAACAATATCTAAATTAATACTTACTAGCCCCACCTCTCCAAGACTTTACGGACTCGCAAAAATCCACAAAAGCAACATCCCACTCAAACCGATCGTCAGCGCAATAAACTCACCAACTTACAACCTAGCACGCTTTCTCGCCAAATAACTGAATCCTTTCACAGGAAACTATATCACGCACGTCCAAAGCTCCTCTGACTTCATCGGAAAGATACAACAGATCCACATTCAACCCCAAGACATCTTAGTGAGTTTAGGCGTAGAATCTCTCTTTACGAAAGTACAAATCTCTTATACAATCGATATTATTAAATCCTTTGCAAACTTCCCCTCCGATTTCATACCTTTGATAGAAAACTGTCTCAATAATACCTACTTCTCTTTCAATAACCAATTCTACGAACAAAATTCAGGAGCAGCAATAGGCTCTCCAATCTCACCTGCAATAGCCAACATCTAAATGGAAAATCTACAAACTAAAATCTTTAACAAATCCAAGCTCAAACCGGAATTTTGGTGCCGTTACGTTTGTGACACGTTCGTCATCTGGAGACATGGACTAGATGAAATACACAAGTTCTTTGATTTCGTCAATCAATTACACCCTAATATCAAGTTCACCATGGAAATTGAACAAAACGGAAAAGTGCCTTTCTTGGACTCACTAGTTTACAAAAAATCTGATAACACATTAGAACATAAAGTTTACAGAAAACCTACTCATACAAACAGATACCTACATGCCTCCTCCTACCAACACCCATCTGAAAACCAATCGGTCATCAATTCCCTTGTATACAGAGCTGTCTCCATAACAGATAAAGATAACTTACAAAAAGAATTACAAAATGTTGAAAAAATTCTAATACAAAACGATTACACAAAGAAACAAATTGAGAAAGTAATAAGAAGATACACTCAGAAAAACAAGTCAACACAAGCCACTAAAGAAAGAGAGAGAAAAAAGACCCTCATACTACCCTACATTCAAGGTATCACAGGACAAATAGGAAGAATTCTCAACAAACACAACATCCAAACCATACTTAAACCACCTGCGTAAATAGGACAACTTCTAAACAATCCTAAAGATGAAAAAGCAAAAGGAACATGAGAGTAAAGTCAGGCTGAAACATTTCACGCAATCAGCACTAGCTGAACATCATATGGAAACAGGAAATAGCATCTTATTTGAAAAAACAACCGTCATCACAAAAACGTACAATATTTTTGCAAGAAAACATAGAGAAGCAATTGAAATCTTAAAACACCCTAATAACATTAATAGGGACAATGGATATAATACCAATCCGATTTGGCTTTCCGACCTCCCGGGTTTTTTAAAAAAGACGTGATTGGCCAATCAAGTTCGAGCAGTCCTTCCCAATGGGGCACTCTAGCCAATCACAGGCATCGTAGAGAATATATGTAGGAACAACATAACCTGAAACTTCATTTTCAGAGAAGCAGAAAGTTACATACTTCGCTACACGGTCATCAAGAGAAGGAAAAAGTTTCTAGCGAATGCCGACTGTAGTTTCGGGGCGACCCTGGAGCCACCGCTGGGGGCCACAGCATGCGGAACGGTGTTGATGGTGAGCTGCGAGATGGTAAGGTAGATCTCACCAACCAAACAGCTGGTCACATGGCACATCTGCACATCTCAGAAGATCGAGTAATAGGACTAAACAACAGGTTGATTAGGCGTGGAAAAACGACGGTGATGAACATCGGTTAGAGGAAGCCGCGTCACACGAACAAGCATCGACAACTGATGTTCTTCCTCAACCTGGTGATGATCCAGCACCACCACATCCTCCAAAGGTAGATGGCCTAATAGAACCAGACCCAGAACCAGAGGTTCAACAACCAAGAATGCCATTAAAATGGACATACCATATGAACAGAGATGTAATGCGCTTTTATTTGTTGGCAAAGGAAAGCAGGCTAAGTGTAAGAAGAGGACATCATCGACTCTTTTTACTTAAGTACCCAGAACTAGCCACAAGGATAAAATAGCAGAATCTAGCAGATCAAAAACGCTAAATATCTGTAAACCGGTATTCTATCCAGGTTCCAGTGTAGTTAAAAATACGTTCAATTAATGAAAAAATTACTTTAGAATTAAATAAATTAAACTTATTCCCTGAAATTGTCTGGAAATACTTTGAAATTAGTAAAATCCCCATAGATCTTTGAAATACTTGAAAGTCCTATCATATCCCTTAAATCGTGTGAAATTAAAAAAAAATGTTTACAATGTCAAGTAGAATTAGGTTTACTGCCTCCTGCCGAGCCTTCTCTTTGTGCCAGGTCTAGGTCTCCCCCTCCCACGGATCATTCGAAATTTTTAACTTTAACGAATCTAGTAATTTAATATTTATCCTTAAAACTGACTATAATGAAATGTAAATATGTCAAAAGAGTAGGTTTGGCCTCCAATCTGTGAGATAACCACTATAAGATACATGATATAATCCACAGTGAAGCACCAGAATATTTCTTCGTTACAATATTAACGACAATCTTTATTAATAACTTAATTCGTTTTTCCTCTACTTGAAAAAAATGAGAGGCGTTTATACTCTGGTCTTCACCTTGGGAATCATCCTTAATTTAATTGGTAAGTATACCAGTATTAAAAAAAATATTGATAGGCTTTGTGCAAGTAACAATTTGTACGACTTACACTAATGGACCCAAGTGGGTAGCTTTACTTGATGAATTTATCCCGAAAGGCAAATAACTTAATGGTATACTAATGATAATTCCCACTAGTGGACGATATTTCGGCAATCTCAATCTGCAGATGTTAAAAAATTTTCTCAAATACAAGTTGTGTACTCTTAATAATATAATTGATTTTTTTTTAATTTGCATGTCTAAATCCACTGATAATTCAATCTTTTATGAGGCTTCCTATAAATGAAATTTGAAAGAAGTTACGTGGCCTGTAGCGTTGATAACAACTGTTACAAAATGGTGAATCACCGACAGCACACGTCCGCGACTTCGACAGGAATCACGCACGCGCAGATTACTGTTAACAGTAGACGCTGTAGACCATAAAAACTCGAAAAAATTTGATTCTAACTGTGTTTTTTAATATTTATATCATGGATATCATGATTTTTTTAGTTTCGGTTTGAATTTAAAATATTTTAGTAAACCTGGCCACAAGCCTACTAAGGCTAAAAATTCATTTGTCCACGGAAGATTTGTTTGCCTTACTGTGCGGCGTTAAAGAGGGGGGGGCGTTAAGTCATCATATAAGGGATTGCAAATGTAGAGAGCTCAAAATTTTAGAGTTGAGGATATTAAAAAATGCTTTAAAGTCTGTCCCAGGAAGAATGATTTAAAATTCCTTGCAAATAAAATAGATTAAATTTATTTCCTAAAGTTCTCCAGAAATACTTTGAAATTTGTTAAATATTCTAAGACAAACGTACTTCAAGAAAGGAATCCTCTTTTTCCTGTTTGCAGAGTTCGGTTCACAGTTTGACTGTTTACCTAATGGCGAACCCATTCCTGGTATTCCACGTCGCAGACCTGATTTTCCTGAGAGTTCAACTCCCCCTGCCCAATCTCATCTTCGCCTTAGATCCCACTCGCCACCTGCTACATCCAGGTCTCCTCCTGCCAGGTCCATCGCTCTTCCCATAAGGCTCCCTTCTTCTGATGGAAAAGGATGTGGAATGGAATACCTTGAGTCTATTCGGCTTACTGCTCTTTGGAATCCGCACCGGATATATGAATTAAGAAGATACACTTTTCCTTCCAATAAGTTAATTAAAATAAGAACAGAAACGAATACGTATGGGCCTGTTCCAACCCAAGAACAAATTGTATTATCAACATCGGGTGGTGACGTATTTGCAGTATTGAAAAGTTACAATGTTCTTATTGGAATATATAAGCGAATTAATAGCTCTTACAAACGTTTTAAAGTCAACATGGAAAGCGGCTTGATTTCCCAACTGAACCCAGAAGAATCTAATGACGCTCCAGTAGGTCACAACCGTCAAATCACGAATAGTTATATAATCAAGCATTTAAACCCCCATTAAACTACAATACTCTACACTCTACTATCAATTAAGAAAATGTAAAACTACAAAACACATTTTTTGTGATCCGAAGTCGAATCTCAATCTTATATGAAACTGGTGATTACACTAAAAAGTCAATGTAGTGTGGTTTTCGAGGCTTTAATCTTTCGTCAATTCCCTAGTCAGTCTTTTTCAGAAACAGATACAAATGTTTTGCTTCATTTCCCTATGAAAAAAATTGTTTGGGGAATATTATACAATCATCTGAAATAATGTATACGGCCATTTTTTTAAAGTTGCAACTTTTACCTGAAGGGAAAGCAAAAACATGAAGGCCTACATTTTTTATTTACGTTGAATAATGACATGATCCTATAATTTTTGCTTCCCTATAGAGGAAGCTTTATATTCGCTAAAATTAAAATTATTTTTAAATTCATTGAATTGTGAATTGATCAAATTCAAACGGATTGTTTCAACCTACAATATTACAATAATTATGCAAAAATTTCTTGAAATATTTACAATTTAATGTAGATGTAAGAATATAAAAAATTCCTCGCCTCGAGGCAAATCGATGTACCTATAATATTTATACATGTTTTTTTAATCCTCAGAGGCCATACGGGTGCAAGTCGGGCAGGCCGAAAATTTCAAATGTCGCTCCCTCCCAGGGCACGCATTGCAGAGCTTTCTATCTTGTACGATAAGTATGTGTATACTTCGGCGTAACCGTAGAGCAAGAGGTTGACGTCAGTCGCTCCACAGCTGCTCTGCTGGAAACGCCGAATAGCTACCTTAGGCCAAATATGCACCGGTTTGGCCTCAGCGTCACAAATGAGGTTCTGCTAATTTTCTTCAAGTGCCACGATAAACAGCATTTCTGCAATTATCAGAGTCTAATACGTAAGTATTTACTTTTTTTTAAATAATTTTCTTTCTAATCCGTGGTGTCTCGTATATCGTAATCTCATCAGTGGGCATCAACAACAAAGCAGCCGACTTGCAGCATATGTATGTCTGCATATGTTTATATTTAATTTTAATAATTAATGGATGTATTATGTACTGAATTTTTTTAATAAACACATTTTTTGTACTGGACATGATTTTTTATCCTTTTAAAATTATCCTTCTTTCAAGCACCTGTTAAAAATTGTTCACATATAATTTATCGAATAAACAAATTTTTTCACTGCAATAATAATATTTATCTTTATTTTCCCAAAGTTTCATTAATATATCTATATTAAATAAAAAATAAAATTTTTTGCTTCAAAAGAAATTTGCAAAAAAGTTGATTTAATAATTGCCATATTTTATGCGATAATTCAATTTAACGGCTTTGGTAATAAAATATTTAAATTCCTAAGGAAGTTTTACCCCGAAATTATATACTTTTATTGTCATTTAAATTAAAATAAGAAGAATACAAACAATTGAAATTGTGAAAAACAGATTTGCACCCGTATGGTCTTCACATTACTGGAGAGAGATATGGCCTCTGAGGGTGAAAGTAAGGGACTTTATAGTTATTTATAATATTTTGAGAATCAGTTTTATATTACAACTTGTTATTTTCATAACTCAAATCAATAAAAATATTAACTATTACATTTTTCAAATTCATCATTTTGTCCTTGAGATTTTGACTATTTGGTTGAAAATTAATTTTTTTTAATCAAATATATTAACTATTTCATTTTTGGCTAAAAATGGTTCTTTTTCAGTTCAAAATTCAACTATTCGTTACAAGGTTTTGTATTTCATTGAAAATTATATTTTCCGTTGAAAATTTACATTTTTGGGTTCAAAATTTAACTGTTTTGTAGGAAATTTCTCTTCTTGGAATAAAAATTCAACAATTTGTTTAGTGAAACTTTTTTACCTTCTCTACTGACAAATCTTTGTGGGTTAAAAATTCTTTAAAAAATGAGTATTCAACTATTTTGTTAATAACTAGTGTTTTTTCACTGAATTCATCTGGTAGATAATGCGAATTCTTTTATTTAAAAATTAGTTTTTTTAACTGAAATTTAACTATTGAATTTTTTTTTAAAAACTCATATTTTTGATCCATATTATAAGATTGCGCAAATAAACTCTTAGCAGCGAAAATCACCACATTGTCTTATTATTTATAAAGTTACTTAACATTTCATTGAAATCTTAAAACTTTTTTGGAACCTCTTGACTTCCCTTGACACCTTTAAAAGAAAAAATTGTTTCCGGATTGAAAGATTCCACTGATGTCCTTGAAATCAGTTCATATTGTTCGAAATTCCGTAAAATAGTCAAAATACCCTAAAATGTTTAAAATACTTGGAGGTCCTATGAAATCACTCAGATCTTCTGAAATGCATTCGAATCCTTTAAAATCTTCGTAGATGTTTGAAAATCTTTGAAATCTTCTGAATGTAGTAGTCCATGGTGAGGCTGGCCAACAAAGGAAGCTGCTAATAAGGAGCCCGTAAAATCGATCTTATTTTTGGGAATCGGAGAGTAGATATGTGGAACTGGAAAGGAAAGAGATACGTCACCAAGAGAAAACAATCAAACATTGCCTCCTAAAAATAAACTTAGAACTCAGAATAGTATCCTTTCTGAAGAAATTCATTAAATGTTGGCCAGGCAAACTTTAGGCGATACTCTTGGTAGTTTTGATGTTTCATCAAGACATATGTATGGGTTTTCAGTGAAGAAATATTTTCATATCAAAAATGTTTCAAAGATAAGGGATCAGTTTCCAACGACTGAAGTATTTAG
>CAKNWT010000049.1:2926-16635 GCA_932066315.1 Andricus coriarius | reverse complement strand
ACATAACAGTTTAGTTACTTAGGAAATCGCTTATAATGCGTAGCTAACAGTTATGGTATAAGCCCTAACTGGAATAAGTTGATAAGTGGGGTTTCCCAGGACTGAATACTTGATAGTCTCTAATGATCTGAAACTCAATCCACAAAAAACACATGCTATGATATTTTTTTTAAAGAACATGTTGAAGTTATATCACGCTACAATTTTAAGACCTTAAAGCAGCTTAGTCGGAGTAGGGAACCTTAGACTACAGTTACGCGAATGTATCTTACTTTGATTATGGGTGTGATCTATATGATGGCATCTCTGATGACCTTAGTAGCAAACTCGCACCTGCCATCAATGCCTGTATCCTTCTCGTCGGTAACTTTTCCAAATTTGAACACATTTCCGAGTATAGGGACAGTTTTAGGACAGATTTGTGACAGTTTCAAACAGAAGACAATATCTCATGGGTGAGCTACGCAACGTGATCTTTAAAAGTGCGAAACCTTCATATTTATTGGAATTATTCTCACGCGATTATATGAATCTTTCGGGTTGGTCTAGACTGCGCGATAGAGGTTGTATCCTGGCAATATCTACTTACAGAACATGTTGAATGCAAAAAAATATTTTGTAATTAGAGCAGGGATTCTTACGAAACTTACGTTACGTTACGAAACGTTTATTTATAATTTTAATATTCTTCGAATGCCTTTAAGGGCAAATACCTTGAAACGCGTTTTCTAGAAAACAAAAATAGTGCGGGTTCACAAAGAGGCTTTCGAGCACGAATTTTATCATTCTTAAGAAGAATTTCGAAGCAAAGCAATAGATATGTTCTAGTTTATGTTTTTCCTTTCTTTCAAACTTTCTCTCTCTACCCAGTATTTTCGAGCCTACCTATATTTAATTATAGGAATAGAGGTGGTAGTATTAGATAAAAACAAGTGTAAAAACTGTGTATCATTTTACTCAAAAAATAAACTTCGAGAGGTTATAGTTTATTTTTTGTCACGCTAAAGGATTCTTTGTTTTTGTCAAACCTATCTCCAAGGTTGGCAAGCGAACTGCGAATATGGCATCTTCAGTTAGAAGAGAGCGAAGCAACGATCTCATAGAATAAAAAACTATTCACGGAACATTATAAGAATTGGCATTTTGAACCTTCAAGCTACTTAGAAGAAAATGAGAAAAAATTAATTTAACAATTATGTTCTCTTAGTCGAAAATTAAGAATATAACTTGCACGCATCGAAATTAATACTTTGCTATAGAATGAGTTTTATGTTGATTAATAGCTTATATTTTTAATTTTTGTTCTAAGAATGTCTAATTTTTATTCAGTTTTTAAATAATCAAACTGAAATTTGGTGCTACTTGCAAGAGTTTCATCGCGGACAACAGACTGAATTTAAATTAGCTTTCGTAAAATTATATGTTTAGGAGTAATTTTTTTCCTAATCACACAATGTATTTTTGGAAAGACATGAATCCTAGTTTGGGGAAAAAATTCTGAATTGAAGACTTTACCTATTTTTTTAAAAAAAGGATAAGGTTTACAATACAATAGAGTGTGGCCTTCACCGGCCCAATCGATTAGTGAAATAATCTGTCTGAAATGTTCGATGATTGGCAATAACGAAAATCGAGTAATTCTTGTACTTACTAGTTATTGTAAAAGAGACAAATAGAATCGGTTACTCATGTCTCAATTACACGAGATTTTCGAGGTTCCTTTAAAAAGAAGTACCACTCATCGTACGGGAAGAAGAGTCCGGTTGCCTCATGAAAAGTCAGTTAACTTAAGTATTACTATTTAAAAAAAGCGCGAACCTCGCGAACTAGCGAAAAAAAGGGAATTGACTTTGGGAATCATAAGGAAAAAATTTGAACACTCGATTCATAACTTTCGAATCAGAAAAACTGAAAAATCACTAACCCAACTTGAAAAATAGAACACTGGTGGCTATTTATTTCATTACTTGAAAAAAATACATTTTTTTAAACCATGATCAGGTCCAACGCAGGCCTTTTCGGTAATACAAAATCTTTACTACTACTAAGGCCTCCTCTGGCCTAGTTGAAGTACAGTAATGAAACTCAATTAAGAAAGACAACAAAATAAACACCAAAAAGCTCAATTTTCAAACAAGGTTCTATTCAATTAAAATTGAATTTGCAAGACAAAATTCATAGCCTAACAATGAGCTTTGATGAGTTAATCCCTTATCAACTTTGATTGAAGAAATACTTTGATAGACATAAAAATCGTAGGAGTGGAGAGTCGAATTCAAAATGCCTCCCTTTTGCCATGAAACTACACCGTATCAGGAGCCTACAGGAACAGAGCTATATTCACAATCTTTCCGAAGAGGCAACATTCTTTTAACCCTGTATAGAGAAACGCCTTTAACATTAATTCCTGAAAGCGAGTTATCGGTGGGGCTCACCAGACATATGACAATAATACACGAATTTGGATCACTTTAAATTGCATCCGTAGGAACAGTAGATATAAATTTAAACGATGAGATTATTACGTGCGAGGTAATCTCAGTTAGTTATGGAATTGAAGAAATCACAAGCCTCGTAAACGACCTGTACGTTCCCCTCAAAATGAACTTACTGTTTAATAAGGATTAAAGATGTTTACTAGCCTTAAATCAGGTACAATCATGTATAAAAGAAAACACCCAGCAGGTAAGAAGAAACACGAACGGTAGGAAAAAGCCATAGCCCGTGATGTAAATGTTAAAAATAATCTTGAGAAGCCTCTACACCGGAAATCAAACGAAACATTCGAAGGCATCATTCTTTTCCTCGAAAGATGTATTAATTCGAAATCATGAATGATTTTATTGTAGAGCAAATGTCCTTTTTCAAAGTTTTGTTATGCCCGTGTAGCCGAACTAAATTTCTCGTGTAGGAACAATTGTCTTGACTCTATCTGAGCAATTTATCGGAACAATCCGAATTTCTAGGAGCTAGTTTACCATAAGATTCAAAATGACGAACCCAGACGGTACTAATATACCAGTAATCATCGCTAACCAAGCGAATGCGTCCCTGGCCATGAGCTTCCATGATGCAATGTATGACTTTGCAACAAAGCACGAGCCACTTAAGACCTTTCGAAGGTAAGATTTCTCCCTCAAAGGATTTCTTGCAAGTACGAAGCGGCCTAAATCAAAGCAGTTTGAAGCAAGCTAGTAGGTGTGGCCCGGGAGAACGTCAGAAACAAAACGTTTAATACAGTCTAAGAATTAATCGCGCATTTAAAAAACCGTTTTGCCGAAGAGAAAAAATACCAATACGTCAGCGTTTATTACGCTAGAGGATAAATATTGCACTCAGGGTCACGATGGGAATGTAGACGCTACTAACAGCGAAAACATGATAAACCTATATTCGGGTGCGAATGAGATGCCTTCCCACGCGGGTTGCCTAGTGAAATGTCCACGTTTGTAGATACGCGAAATCCAAAAGAATTATTATCGGAGGCATATGAGCATGACTTACATATCAAAGAAAAACACAAAGCATCACTGAAGGAAGTGGCTTCAATTTATTATGTGACGACAGAAGACGCCGCAGTTAAATCGTTTAACACCAATGCTCCTCTGCCTACGTATGTAGCTAGTCCTTTTCACAAAAAGGCGAAGTCGATAAACAATTCCGGGTGGATGAGCACCCCTTTAATTACCTCTAATCTTTCTCTGCCTTATGTCAATCAGCCTTATCAACGTTACGTAGATCAATATACCGGTTATAATCCCCAATTTTCTCAAAATTTGTCCATGCGAAACTACCCGTATAATCCAGCTTACCCGCCGTTTATGGGGCCATATCACATCCCGGGGCAAATTCCAGCTATGTGGCAAAACCTTCAAAATCTTAAGTTACCGAATCAAAACCTTTGGCAAGGTAATTCTAACCCAGTTCTTCAAAATCAGTTTCCCTGTCCCAACCAACAGAATCCACATTCTTTTAAGTCAGCTTGAGATTCTTTAAACTCAATTTCGACTCGTCGGAACGATCTACCGACGAGTCCAATGCCTCAGAAACGCTCGACAGTGAACATTCTGGAGTATGCCGAAGGATGTATTACACCAAATCCCACTTAGAGGACTCCCCTGTCATTAGGAAATCTGCACTCCAATTTTGATGCCCAGATACCACTCCGTTCGTAGATCCTGGCTCTACAGTAAATCTCCTCAAGTTGAAGGCTATACGTGGCGAGTTAAAGGTAGAGCCTAGCGATTCCATCACCATTTACGGAATAACGAAACATCGTGCAAATACGTTAGGAACTATCAATGTTACCCTGGGAAACATTCAGGTCGAATTTCAGGTCGTGAAATATTGTTCCCCAATAGCTTATGTCGGTATACTAGGTAGGCCTTACTTGCGACAAGAGCAGTCTCAAATCTCTTTTCGGCATAACACCCTTGTTACTGCTTCAGAGCCTATTTCTCCTTAATAGTTTATAGATGCGGAATCCCAAGAAGCAAACAAGTCTTAGCAATCACAAATCGAACCATTTTCAAGAATTATGCTGATTAGGGCCAGAACCAGGCAACCGATAGCAATAGAGACACTTAATCCCGATATCTCGGAGGTTTATTTACCGAGAGTTAAAACCCGAGAAGGATTATATATCGAAGAGGCAGCTGACAAGAATCAAAATGGAAACTGCCGACTATTAGCTATAAACACTACCGATACTGACATCGCGATTGAAGTTCCTCCGCAGCAAATCATCCCATTCGACTATCACTCCTTCCCGGGCGGAGAGAGCTCAAAATCTGATATAGAGGATTGTTCGACAAATCTGCCACTTGATTCAAAAGCTTTTATTGGAACCCGTGTCGAACGGCTAATAAAGAGCCTTCACATATCCCATTTAAACCTAGAGGAGCAGGAGTATGTAACTCGCTGGGTAGGGGATTCCGAGGATGGGTTTCATGTTAATTAAGAGCCCCTCACTGCTACTCACTTGGTTTAGCATAGGGTGCCTACCATCGATGACGAGATCATCAATAGGTAGTCCTATCGTCATTCTCCCCACGATACTCAAAAAATACTTCTGGCAACCGAGAAACAGCGGAAAATGGGAATTATCAAAAATTTCAAGTCTCCCTATAACTCCCTGTTGGATCGGGGTTTTTGTGGATGCCCACCGTTTGCTTCGTCATCTGTTTCTCCTTCTCTTTCATCCTCACTCCTACTCCCACTCTCGAAGTGTTCGCGCTCTTCCGTGGGGAGAGTCTCGACGCAGTCAGTACGTGTGCGGCTTTCGAGCAGTCAACAGTAAACAATAAAGTACAGTGCACAATCTAACTCCGCCTCAACTCATTCAACTCATTCAACGGAACAACCCAACATTGGTCCAATCGAGCCGGATACTTCACGCGCAGCCTATGTACCTGCGACACCAGCTTGCTGCATCTTGAAAGACGACTCTTCGTGCTTCCGACGACGGCTACCCGAGCCTGAAGCTGAGAGCCCACGCAGCAGACGCCCTCAAAGTTGCTTATTCAGTCAACCGCCTACGAGCCCACCCGGACGTCGCTATGGACCCAGCCACTGGAGAACCGAGTAAGTATGCCAAAAATCTTAATTCATTCTGCCTTAGAAGCCACGCCCTCTGTCTTCTGTCTAGCGCATCGCTTCAGAAGATACGGCCTCTGGCTCTGATACGCCGCTTTAGAAGCTACGCCCTCTGTCTTCTGTCTAGCGCATCGCTTGAGGAGGTACGGTCCCTGGCTTTGGCGCACCAGTACAGGAACTACGCCCCCTGTCTTCTGTTCAGCGCATCGCTTCAGGACATACGGACCCTGGTTCAGTACAGAGACTTCCGTCTCGTATTTTTCTTCCTCTGTTTCCACATATGTAATCCGACTCAGGACACAGCGCAGACTAGGCGTCGTGCTGCGCAAAGCTGCCCGAAAGATCCTTGACCGGCCCTGCGAGGAATGGACTGACGGCCTGGCACTCAGCAGCCTCGAGATGGTGCATGCGTATTGAAGAGACTTCTCGAGTAACCATGTGGAGCTGCTTCAATATCCGGAGATACAGGAAAGCGATTACTCCCTCGACGACGAATACGCGGCGGCCGAGGACATTTACACCGCGCCAAGGGTCGACTGTACGATGTGCAGGCTCGCCGCGTGACCGGCGCCGTCTCCATCGGAGCTTCAGCTACAGTCTCCAGCACCAGAGGATCAGCCAGATTGCCGAGGATTGAGCTACCCAGTTCAATGGACGACGACAAGCCTGGCAGTCCTTCCGAGACCTCTTTCATGCACCCACTTTACCGGACCGAACTACGCAACAGCTTGGGCCGCTCTGTGGAGTGTCGTTACGATCAGCGACGAGTTCTCGTACAGGACCAACTCAAGGCCATCTTTAACATGAAGGCTCTGAAGGAAGAGTCAGCAGCAGGAACCCAGCGGCTCCTGGAAGAACTGGAACGGCACCGCAGTCAACTCGCATCCCTCGGCCGTCCAGTCACTCAATGGGACGATTGGTTCGTCACAGCGGCGAGCCTCAACATGGACTCCAACACAGGGCATGGTTGGGAGGACGAGATTAGCCGAGCTGAGACGACCACATTATCGGCCACGAGGGGCTTTCCGACATACGACCAGTCACGGATCTCCCTCGAGCCCAGGCCAGCTCCCGTGCCCTCAAGAGCTTCGAGACGACAGCCGCTGCAACCGGTCTCTGCCCCTATCGCACAGAAGAACACTACCTTGGCCGCTGCGAGGCATTCAGAGGCCTTGCCACGTTAGAGCGCAAGAACCTGGTCATCAGCCACAAGCTGTGCTTCAATTGCCTGAAGACAAATTACATTACATCATGCAGAACGTGTGGCGGGCTGTACCACACGCTGATCCACGAGGGAAAGCACGCTGGGACAGGACCCTTCGCCGCTATCCCTGCGAAGCGCCCCCTACACCACATGACAAAGGCCGCCACCACGGCCCCTTCCACCGACGACAATTCGTTGCTACTCTTGTCAACATGGACATCGCCAAACGATTGGGCGATGGCCTCGAGCCAGTCAACATCGGCGTGGCCGCGGTGTCCGGCTCGCCTATCGACTCGTCCGTCTACGCACCCGCCTCTATCTCTGGGATACGCTTCTGTACCGTTCCCTTCGTTTCGAGGCTCATGAACTTCAACACATCGGAATCATCACTCCACCCCTGCCCCTGCCCACCGGGGCAGTAGACTGCACTCAAGGACTCAAGATGGCCGATCCTAGGCTCGACACCCCGGGGAGGGTGGACGTCATCCTCGGTGCCAACATCTATGAGCATCTCCTTCTCTCAGGCGCCCTGCACTGAAAGCAACTGCTTGCCCACCAAACAGTCTTTGGCTGGACCCTCACTGGCACCGTACCCGCGAACTGGTTGACGACAACGCTCATGACTGCACGCAGCCAGATGCCGTGTCACGAGCTCGCGCAGCGCTTCTGGTCACTGGAGGAGGTACCTCGGGCCCCCCGATTGTCCACGGTGGATGCAGAGTGTGAGCGCTTGTTTACCGAGGGATATACCTACGATCCAAGCGGACGATACATCGTGCCTCTTCCCTTCAAGACAGAAGGGGCTTCTCGGTTGGGGAAGCATGCCCGACGCTCAGGTGGCGTTGCCTCGCCGATGCTCACATACGATTCATGGAAGACTACATCAAACACGGTCACATGGGTCCTGTCATGCTCAAAGAACGGAAAAATTACCCACAGCCAGTCTGCTACATCTGCCACCACGGGATTTGGCAGCAGAGCAACGAAGGGGGCAAATTTCGCGTGGTGTTCAACGCCTCTCGCCTAACAACCAGCGGATGCAGCCTTAATGACCTCTGGGTCCGACCCCAGGACATCCACCTCCAGCGGATCCTGTGGAGCCTGAGCCCCGAAATCCCAGCAACGCACTACATTCCAGCCAGAGAGAACCCGGCTGATATCGCCGCCAGACCTACGGACATCCCAGGCCTCTCTCAATCAAGCATATGGTGGGACGAACCCGCCTGGTTGAAGGAAGACGACGCCGCCTTGCGCACTGACAACTGGACACCGTCGACTTCTACACCCAGACCACCCACTGAGCCAACCAATCTGGGATGCGCTGTCGTCCAGGCGGCGCTATTCGACGAGCATCCAGCCGATAGATTCGGCTAGATCTACGCGCCCTTTGTCGACGACACCGGCCTCTTGCGTGTCGGCAACAGGCTCGGCAACTCGACACTCCCTTCCGATTAGAAGCAGCCGATCATCCTGAACAGACGTAGCCACCTCGCTCGGCTTATCATCGATTGGGCTCACCTACGGATCCTATACACCGGCATACGCCCGATGTACCTTCACACCATCCGATGCGCCTGGATAGTCGGCGGAAGAGCAGAGGTCAGGAAGCGCGTCCTTGACTGCACGGTCTGCGCCTATGCCAATGCCAGGCCCATCAACTAAGCCATGGCCCCTTTGCCAGCTGCCCGGGTGACTCCACCATCCGCCTTCTTCTGAACTAGCGTGGACTACGCTGGCCCATTCGACATCCTTGCAACAAAGAACCGTGGAGTGAGGACAACCAAGGGCTATGTAGCCTTTTTGGATTGCCTGGCTACCAAGGCAGTACACCTGGAGCTCGCGGAAGACCTCACGACGCAGAGTTTCCTCGGAGCACTCGACCGATTCACCGGCCGACGCGGACAACCCCGAGAGATGTGGAGCGACAACGGCACAACGTTCCACGGGTAAAACACCGAACTTCGTCGCCTACTGCGCGCCGCAGAGATGGACTGGGGTCTCGTCGAAGGAAGCCTTGCCCAGCAGGCTATTACCTGAAACTTCATCCCACCCGCGGCTCCTCATTTTGGCGGCCTTTGGGAAGCGGGCATCGAGTCTGAGAGATCTCATCTACGACGAGTAGCCGGGCCCCGTAAGCTCACATTTGAGGAGTTCTCCACACTACTAGTTAACATCGAGTGGGTTCTAAATGGCAGACCCTTCACGCCGCTCACCGGCGATCCAGAAGATATCGAAGTCCTGATGCCTGCTTACTTCCTCACCGGCGAGCCACTCACGTCTATACCGCGGCCTTCCATTGCCGATACACCCTTAGATCACGCGATAGAATGGACTTTATTCAAAGGCCTCCGCGACCACTTCTGCAAGCGCTGGAGCCCCCAGTGGAACATGGCCACTCCGGAGGATTACTGCCGTTCACCCCGGGTGGGATGGCCTAGTCCGCGTTGCCATGGTACGCACTGCAGATCCATCACCAAGCTGGTGAAACTGCCAGTGAGGGCTCAGGATCAGGAAGACGGAACCCTGGACCGGCAGGACGGAGACCGACAGTCCGCTGACCCTCAGCTGGGGGATGGACCACTCACGGCGGGCGGTACTCATTCCCCGGAAGCTCCTTGACATGGCGGGTGGCGCCGTCATCAGCGGAATGGACAAGCAGATCTTCCACTTGCTACTCCCGGCGGGCGGACCAGTTTCGATTCCATTCAAGGAACGAGGCGTGTGGGATGTTGGATCGGGGTTTTTGTGGATGACCACCGGTTGCTTCGTCGTCCGTCTCTCCTTCTCTTTCATCCCCACTCCTGCTTCCACTCTCGGAGTGTTCGCTCTCTTCCGTGGGGAGAGTCTCGACGCAGTCAGTACGTGTGTGGCTTTCGAGCAGTCAACAGTGAACAATAAAGTACCGTGCACAATCTTACTCCGCCTCAACTCATTCAACGGAACGACCCAACACTCCCCTTTACTCTGAATTCCGAAAAAAATGAACGGATCCGGAAAGAAGAAATTTAGAGTCGTCATTGACTACCGATAGCTTAATGCAAAAGTAATTGGGGAAGGCTATCCATTACCAAGTATAACTGACATTTTGGACCAGTTGGGTAATGCCCAGTACTTTTCGGTGCTTTATCTCGCCAGTTTTACCACCAAATGGAAACCTACACCGATGACCATGCTGAAATGGCTTTTTTTACCCCGCGAAGTCCCTTTGAATATTTGCGAATGCCTATGGGCATCAATAATGCCTCCGCAACGTTTCAAAGTCTCATGGACACGGTGCTGAAGGATATGCATGGTACTGAGGTCTTTGTGTACCTGGATAACATTGTTGTCTATTCAAAATCCCCCGAGGAACATGACATTAAAACTCGACGTCTTCTCTCGCGCTTACGAAATGCTAACCTCAAACTACAGCCGGATAAGTGTGACTTCCTACGAACCAATTCTGCAGTACCCGGATTTCTCGAAAACATTGAAACTCACAACCGATACTTCGGAATACGTCATAGGCGCAGTTTAAACACAAGAAAAGCAAGGCATGGATATGCCTACCGCTTTCTACTCTAGAATTATGAACGCGTGCGACCAGTGCTATTTCAAGACAGAAAAGGAATGTTTGGCCATTGTCTACTCCGTTATAAACTTCTGCCTGTACTTGGATCAAGGTTGTGCGTTGGCGCCTTCGCAAAAAAGATTACCAGATCACATACGGGGACAAGAAAGGTAAGCTTAATCGAAGAGTGGAAACCCAAAAGGTTGAGAAAATTTATCTGAAACTAGCGACCCGGAGAAGGAATCCGAAAACGAGTCTAATGATCCT
The DNA here is from genome assembly GCA_932066315.1 of Andricus coriarius. Classification (NCBI taxonomy): domain Eukaryota; kingdom Metazoa; phylum Arthropoda; class Insecta; order Hymenoptera; family Cynipidae; genus Andricus; species Andricus coriarius. Next base: position 6,019 of record CAKNWT010000049.1, on the reverse strand, counting down.
AAAAAGGAAAAGGATACCACGCGAGTCTGTTTCATCCATGATAGATCCCAAAAGGTACTATCAATAACTCGCTCACAAGGAATCTTTCCTGAATCCGAAAAGCCAGTAGACAACAATTCCGCTCCCAAAGATTTTCTAAGGACGCAAAGGTCCTTATCGGAAAGGGTCGCTGGAGGCACGTGGTCAGCTCTGATAAATTCACCTAATTCTGCGACCAAAATCTTGAAAAGAACTGCTGTACCTTCCAAGATTAGAAGAACCTCGCACTTAGTCAGAACCTAACAGGCTCTGATAATGCGATCTTCTCTTCCAAGGAATCAGGGGTCTGTAATGAGGTATCCAAAGTGCTAGCGACCGCACTTCCCAAGTTTCAGCTTACGATATTAAAGTCAAGACTCGATTACGGCCCCCGAAATCACACCCCCCGGCGGATCCGGATGAGTCTTATCGGCCTGTAGTTAAGACTGTACAAGGTTCGAATTTAAAACGAAGCACCGTCGTGCTCGAAAGAATAAAACACTCGTAGGTTATTCACACAGAAGAATTCTAAAAATTTTAGTCAACATTTCATCCGCTGGAAGTTTTTGATAGCTTAAACTTACTTCGATAGATTTTGCGATTGAAAATATTGGAACCATTTTCGTATACTTACCTAGAATAACATTAGTAACAATTTTTCATAACAAAACAAGTAAACCTAAACTACTCTAGCGCTTTAAGTATACTTTGGAATATAATTTCTCCAAATTTGAAGTAAAAATCTTGAATATTCTGTGAATTAGAGCGAGTTGAAGTGAGAAAAGACGGCATTTTTTGAGTTTTCAAAATTCTTGTTTTTTGAAATTATTTCAAGAATGAACAGAGCTACAAATTTTTTCAAGAAGAAAAAAAGATGTGCATTTAAATTTTGAATAAGATTATATGTTTAAAAAATTAAAATGTTCACATGTTTTTAATAATGCCGAGGGGCCCTCCCGCCACCGGCGATCAGACTCTATATGCCATTCTACGATCCGGCGGTTCAATTGCTCTGAATTAACTCAGAATTCCCCTACATAGACTCACCATCGCCTCCTCCAGAAACCAATACTTTAGAGGAAAAAGAAAATTCCAAGCCGGACAGGTTAGAAACGACTGGAATTGTAGTATTCCATCAGTGGACTAAACCTTTTACTAATCGTCGAGATAACTATGCTTATTTTATCTCAGGTGATTGTGAGCCAACTAACCCTATTTTAAAATGATTAGTAGCTACGTAGTGTTCAAATGTCCAAGACCTCGAGGATAAACGATCTCAGTTGAATCAAGTAATAGTGACGCCACGAGGACGCCATAGCATTTACTCAATCGAACTGAGACGAAATGATTTGAATGACCCTAGTTGGAAGGACGTGCTGAACGATATATTCGGGGGAGGTCAAATTGAATTCACTCAATGTCACGGAAAACTGGAATTACCCCCTGAGGACATGCGTCGTAAGATCCTTGCTGAATACCACGACAGTCTTATGGGTGGGCATAAAGGAATTGCGAAAACATATCGGCGAATTAGGGAACGTTTCAATTGGCCCGGCATGCGCGATGATATCACCGAGTAAACCCGAGGATGTGAGAGCTGTTTAGAAAATAAACTTTTCCGGGCAAAAACAAGGAAACTAATCGTTATAACAGATACCTCGTTAGGAGTATTTGATGAAGTATCAGTGGACACCGTGGACAAGCTTTCAACCACTCCAAGTGCAAATCGGCACATTTTAACGATGCAGTACAATTTCAGTAAATTCTGTTTTGCAGTGCCAATACCAGATTTGAAAACAACAACCATTGCCCATGTAGTGGCAACACATCTTATTTCTCATTTCGGGGCCGCACGTTGTGTTCTTACTGATCGAGATGGCAGCTTTATCAGTAAATTGATGCGTAATCTTGAACGAATTTTTGGCGTCGAACAACTAAAAACTTCTGGTTACCACCCACAAACGAACGGTCGTTGGAACTCATCCACATAGTTTTAAGAAACATTATAAAAAACTACTCCACTGTTTACGATAAATGGGACCGATTAATACCTTTCGCTATGTTTGCCTACAACACCTCGGTGCTTGAAGCGACAAACTTTACAACTTACGAATTGGTTTACGGTCAAACGGCGTGTTTTTCGAGCGCTTTCCCATTTGACGAGCGTCTCAAAACCTACGGCTCGTATTTGAAAAATTTGATCAATAAATTAAATGAGATACGAAAAGTCGGCATGAGAAATATAATTAAGGCAAATCAGTGTTCAAAGGAACGCTATGATCAAAAATAGCGATCGTTCGACGCAAGAATAGGTGACAATGTAGTGGTCTACGCTTTATCAAGCACGCGGATAAGCTTTCGCGCACTTCCTGCTAAGGATCGGCATCACTGATCTAAGAAAATATTCCATGCGAAAGCGACGAAAAATTATTGAAGTAAGGCACTTTATTGACAAATTGTCAATTATGCATATAAAATAAACTCTATTTACTCTTTATTGCTGCAGAATTTATCATTGAGTAAGCTATCATTTTTTAGCGATAAAAACTGTTACGTCAAACTACTAAGGCCTTCACTAGCATACTGGGATGAGCCATTCCAAACTAGGTCTAGAGTATATTTCGAACGGATGAAAAGGATGTCTCGACAAGTAACCATCTGGAGGATGACAACTTTCTTGGATGTACATCTTTACTCGGAATTTCTGCAAAACTTCACCAAAGAACTAGACATGATGACATCACAATTTGTGGACAATGGTCCACAAATCATGGGCAAATTTACTTAAGTAAAACATCTGCAACAGACTATATTCAAATAAATGGAAGAATTAAGCCTTCAGTTTCAAGATCGTATTCAAGAGATCTTGCCAATTGAGATTCAAAAACGACCAAGCCGATTAATTCTGTTTAACGGGCTGATAGAAGAAATCATACATCACATAACAGGATTGTAGACCGATGCCCAGGGTAAGGAAATTGTTGAGGAAATTCAGAATCTGAACGCTAATCAACGAAATTTAACTCACCTTTCAGGACAAGAAACTCACATCGTTAGAGTAGAAATAGAGAAGCT
>CAKNWT010000046.1:0-28434 GCA_932066315.1 Andricus coriarius | reverse complement strand
TTTGGTTAAAAAGTCAACTTTTATGTTGAAAATTCGTCTTTTCGGTTAAGGATTCAACTTCTTGGTTGAAAATTCGTCTTTTTTGGTTGATTTAAAATGTTTCTTAATTAAAATTAAGCTCTTTTTTTGATTAAAATATCAACTACTATAATTCTATTATAATTTTCGTTGAACATTAATCTTTTTGCTTGAAAATTTGACCATTTTATTAAAAATTAATTTTTTAACTGAATGTTTCACTTTTTCATTTTTAATTTAATTATTATCTGGAATATTCAACCGTTTTAGTAGAAATTTCATATTTCTTAGATAAAAATGCAATTTGGTTGAAAACTCAATAACTTTGTTAAAAAAAAAAGAAATTTTATCTCCATTAAAAATATTTTGTGGCCCTAAGAAGGACCGATTGTATAATATTTTTCAAACAAAATAGTTGCATTTTCAACTACAAAATATCAATTTTCTACTACAAATCAAACACGTACATTTTCACCTAAAAATTTAATTTTAACAAAGAGGAAAAGAATCTCAATAAAATAATTACATTTTCGAACAAAAAATATCGATTTTTCAACAAAATAGGTAATTTCTAACCAAAGGAGATGAATCATCAATAAAAATTGTAATATTATATATTTTAACCAAGCAAAAATTTAATTTTAATAAAAATATATTTGAATTTAACCAAAAAAGACGAACTTTCAACCAAGAAGTTGAATCCCTAACCGAAAAGATGAATTTTCAACATAAAAGTGGACTTTTTAACCAAAAATGATATTTTCTAACGGAATTGTTTAATTTTCAATAAGCTAGATTACATTTAAATCAAATTCTTTTTTTTTTAACAAAAACATGAATTATGAACCATGCTGTAAAATTATGTATCTCATATAAATTTTATATTAAATAATTATATTTATTTATATATATATATATATATATATATATATTATTTTTTAATATATTTTTCATCCCCTGCGCATTCAGTTCAGCGACGGAAATAGAATACAATCGAAAAAAATACTATTTTTCGCTTTTTTTATTGCCATAAATGATTAAACAAATATTTAAAAATCAGGCCACATGAATCTTATCGAAACTAAATACTTAATTTTTTCAAAGAAATGCGATTGTTTGAGAAATAAACCATATTCATGATGTTAGTTAATAAGTTTTCAAATCTGGCCAAATTTTAGATTCCGAATTTTCCCAAATTATGTAAAATATTGTACCTATGAATTAAATCTAATGCAGTGGGTTTGAGTAAAATATACTCAAAAATTGTCCATAAAATTTCCTATACACTTGAACATTCATTGATTTTAAACTTTTTAAGTCAAATAACATATCGCTGGAATCGTTATAATTCGTAGATTTCGAATATTTTATTTATAAATTACCAAGTGCTAAATTAAAAAAATGTTTTACTCGGCATTTTAGTGCTCATTATGTACAAAGGAATTCGCTGACTAGGATCAACGACAGCAGCTCGGTTGAGTGAGGAGAAGCCTTGTAGTGGGGGAACCTCCCTCAGGTAGCCAGTGCGGAATTGTCATCTGCCCAAAGTTTACACGACTGAAAGTGTGAACAGGTCATTTTTCAACGTTGCCAAACTGAGTGGTAGTTTTTGGATTTATATTTTCCCTACGGCAACATTGGAAGATGGTCCTAGGAAGCTTGGAGGGCTCGGTTCGCGAGCCAAGAAAGCAGTACATTTCGAACACTTCGAGGCGACAGAGTTCTTGACTTGGACATTTGTATTTTTATTAGTTCACAGAAGTCTGCTCAAGTGCGACAATTTGTAAAATCTTTTGTTTATGTCTTGATTTCAATAAATGTTTGTGTTTGTGTTAACAATAAATTGACTCAAGTTTATTGAAATCCATACCCACGGATAGTTCAACACTTACGTGCATAGATTCCAGAACATTTTTGCATTGAAATATTATTATAATTATTAAATTTTATGCACGTTAACAATTCAAATCACCCATAACAGTAGTCTGAGAATTTCTGCTTAAAAGGCAAGCACTAGAGAAATGGTTAAATTGTTTGTAAAACTTTGAGAACAGTCAATTAGCTAAGGCTACTAATTTAAAGGTTTATGAAGAGGAAAGTAAATACCATGCTTTCTTGTAGATTTTTACACTCTCAACGCGAATCCGATATTTTTTTCCCTATGCTGAAAAAATGATTGGAACCAAGTAAATGCTTTGTCTTGAAGCTTATTTTGTAGGATCAAGAAAATATCCTGCCACAGAAATAATTCTTATTTGAACAACACATTTTATGATCTAAAGGCATGAATCAGTGTATTTTCTTGATTCAAATAAATATTTCGCATATTTGTGTGATTCAGTAAGTTCGATTCTTTGAATTGATCAGGACGCATTTGAATCAACCCTGCAGATTTATTGAATCAAAAGAATATTAATTACGTTAAAAAGAAATTTGGTTGATACAAAGAGTTCATGAATTTATACCAATGAAGCATTCCTTCAAATGAATAAAATATTTTGTTTAAATAAATACTTATTTCATTAGTTAATTGTCACCAATGGTCAAAGCTGTTTTGTACTTTTTTTTCGTATAAAATAGAAAAATCTAAAAAGTTCTATGATAAGGGAATCTGAATTTGATAAGAAGATGTTTAAGTCCGTGAGTCAATATCCGGTAGCTGGACCTTCAAAAATAGAGCAAATGAAATCGAAATCGACGATGCGATTTCGATGATGATTCGGAAGGAAAAGTGATAATTTACAAAAAAGGTGACATGGATATTCAAACTCAACATTGATTTTCCGAAAATGTTTCCGACCCCTGTTTGTACCAATAACTTTTAAGTAACACCTTATAAATGATAAGATATTTTCAATAATTCGCTACAAAAAATGGTATATACTATAAATTCTACTGCTTGCCTGTTTTTCAATCCGAGTACTTTATGATTAACAGTTCTCAGATATACAAGAGTCTTTTAAAAGAAGTTACAAAAAAAAATTTTTTAAAACTGAAAATCACTATAATATAGAATACTGGCTTCCTTTGCGCATCCCACGCCTTGTGCTTGAGAATTTTGTTTATAGTGTCTTCTTGGCACCAAAAATATCTGAGTTGTTAAATAGATCTTTTCAAGCAATCTAGAAAAAAATGTAAGTTTAAAATATTCATGAAGAGAGATCCATGTTTGATTCCTTGGGCCTAACATTTTTTCTAAAGGTTTATCAACAAGTAGATAATCCCTAGATGTGTAACATTCATAAAATTTTTATAACAAAAAGGTCATGAAGTATATCTCAAAACCCTTAAAACATAATACATGTGACATTAAAAAAAAAATTATTTAAATTAGCTAAGAAAAGATAATTCGAATAAGAAATACAAAACAGAGGATTCTTATATTACAATAGCTAGAAAACAAAATATTCGAAATCCCACAAAAGTAAATACGTATAATACAGATGTCTTTTTATTTTTGATTCTCGCATTTTACATTTTTTGAAAGGTATTTTAGTAAGTAGATAAACCTTGGATGCCCAAAATATCTTTTTAAGATCAGCCACATAAACCGCTTATCCAATTTCTTTACAGAAAATTTTTATGAGCATAATGCGTCAATTGTATTAAAAAACCTTAATCTATGGGAGTTTGTTCTAGGCTCCCGAAACAAATTCAAATTAGTAACTATATATGGTACGTTAGGAAAATGCTTATTATCACTGGCGTACATTGATAACGCGCAAAATATAATATTTGTTTTACTGCCAGTTAGGAATAAAATGTGTCAAAATATTTTCCTGTCGAAATATCAAATATCACAAGTTTCGTTCACAGTTAATCTTTTTTTGGCGGAAAATTTAACTACTCTTTTGTAGAAAGTTTGTCTGTTTTGGGAAACATTTCATCTTTTTTGGTTTACAATGCAACTGGTTAAAAATTTATCTTCTTTGGTTGAGAATTTAAATATTTTGTTGTAAGTCTGCCTTACTTGAATAAATTCAACTCCTTTTATTCAAGTTTTTTTCATCTTTTTCAGTCGAAATATCAACTATGTATTACATTTTTCGTAATTGATTAATCTTTTCGGTTAAAAATTGAAATATGCAATTAGAAAATGCATAACTGACCATGCAATTTCTCAAAAAAATAGCAAGCTGAAGAAATCTTTCTTAACAGAATAACGCAGCATAAATATGAGATGAAACGGATAGAACCAGAAACTTACCTGAAACAAATAAAACAATCCATTACAATTTTCATCTAATTTTCTCGAGAAATTAAATATCACATAGAAAATAACTACTTAAGGATTGTTAGCAATGTACAAATAGACCTTCTATCTAGTAATTAAAACAGAAAAGTAGTGAATATAAACTTGATCCCCTAGAAATCTGGATGGACCTGTCAAACATTTTAATTTGAGACATCTTCGCAGACAATCAATCTAAAAGAATGGATTCCAGCATCATAGTCGAAAAAATTAAATTTCCTCATTTTTCGAATTTTTCAATCTTTGCTAGCAAAAAATCCTCGAAAAAGTCGGACTAATAGGAAAATATTTAGCACACTGTGGTGCATAAAATTAAATTTCTTTACTTTTTAACCTTTGATGCAAAGACTTTCAATTTCAGCTATTATCGAAGACAATCTAACAGACTGATAATAGAAAACAACTCTATTAGATCACAGATTTCAGTTTTCAATTCATATCTGGTTGACAAAACCTTCGATTTTACATAGACTAGAAGAAAGTTGGACTAAAAGAGAAACTTCCAGCATAATGAGCCTAAAGGCCAAATCTATCGGTTTTTCTCATTTATTATAGACCAATACAAGAAAAAGCAATACTTTTTTTGTAATGCACATCTCCATTTGAAGATGTTCAATTTAATGTATCCCTTAAAAATATCGAAATAGAAGTAAAGTGTCCAGCATTTACAAGAAGCAATTACAAAAAAATCTTTTATTTAAAATCAGTTTTTGCAATGCGGTCACGCATTAGTTAAGTCAATTTATTTTAATACTTAAATGTTTTAATAGCTAAAGATCATTTAGATCACAGGCCTCACAGTCCCTATGGGATAAAATATAGGGACCAAAGGGTACTTTTTTCACGCTTAAAGGGTAACACAAATTCAGGATAATATCATAACATTTCAGAACAATTCAAGTTCAATTTAAAAGAATTGGAAAAAATTTGAAAAATAAAAAAAAAATCCATTGATATCCGTTAAATTGGAATGAATTTAGAGGAATTTAAGGTAAACGAGAAGAATTCGATGGAATTCATAAAAATTCAAGGTGAATTGAAAGAATGCAAATTAATTGAAAACAATGTAAAGATATGAATAAACTTAAGTAAATTCAGTAAATTTTAAATGAGCTTAGAAAAATTCAAGGGGATTCAAAAGAATTTGATGAAATGCTTAAGAATTCAAAGCGAGGTTAAAAGAATTTAGGATAAATTAATTTAAAATTTTGAAAGATTTAAAAAATCCATTGAATTAAAAAAAATTGAGTTAATTTAGAAGAATTCAAATAAATTAAAAACATTGAAGAGAATTCCAAAGAATTTAAAAGGGTTCCGGGTGAATTCCAGACAAGATTTGAAAGTCTCTTCAAATCTTTGAAAACATACGAAATCCCTCACTTCTTCAGAATAAATTCTTTGAAATACATTAAAATATTAAAATCCCTTAGAATTTTTAAATATCTTTCAATCTCTTGAAAATGCCTTAAAATCTGTTAAAATACCCTCAAATATTTTATAGACTTTGAAATCTCTGCAAACTATGGAAATGAATAAGAAAATTCTGGGAATCGTTTAAAATGTTCTCAAATATTTCAAATCCTTTAAAATCCCAATAAATTACTGAAATCAATTAAAAATTCCTTTCTAATCTTTTTAAATAATGTGAAATATTTCAAATCCTTTCGAATCTTTTGAAATCCCTTGAAATGTTTTAAAGCTCTTGAAAATTCTAAGGAATTTCAAAAAATACCTTAAAATATTTCAAATGTTTTTATCATTTGATCAATTGATGCTCAGGATCAATTAAATGAAAAATTTTTAAACGTAAAAAAAATCCACTGAATTGAGTATATTTAGAAGAATTCTAATGAATTAAAAAAATTCAAAAGAATTTAAAAGAATTCAGGATAAATTTATAAGAATTCAGGGTGAATACCAAAAAATAATTTCAAATCTCTTCAAATATCTACTTCAAAATACCTCGCTTCTCTTGAATAAATTCCGGGAAAATTAATAAAATATATTGGAAGCATTACAAAACCCTTCCAACCAACCCCGTGAAATCTTCTAAAATATCTTAGAACCTTATAGGTTCTGTAAAATCGTTTCACATCTTCCAAATTTCTAGAAAATTCTGTATCCTAAAATATTTCAAACTCTTTGAAATCCCTTCAAATGATTGAAATCAACTAAAAATTCCTTGGAATCTTTTAAGATTTCCTACAATACTTAAAATCCTTTAGGATCCTACAAATCACCTCACTTCTCGTGAATAAATTCTATAAAATCCACTATAATATTATAAAATTCCATTAAATTCTATAATGATATTTACAGAAATCCTGAAAAACTGAATAAAAGACCTTGAGAGCTATTAAAATCCATTAAAATAATAGAAATCCTCGGAAATCTTATAAACCAACGTCAAGTCTTTTAAAATATCTTAAAATCTTATAGGTCCTGTAGTACTTTAAAATCCCTTCAAATTAATGAAATTAATTAATAATTCTTGGGAACCTTTTGCAATTCTCTAAAATATTTCAGATTAAAAGATCTTGAAAATGCCTTAGAAGTTTAAAAAAAAACCCTAAAATCTTTAAAATCCCTTCGAATTATTGAAACGTATTGAAAATTTCTTGGAATCTTTAAAAATACCCTAAAACATTTCAAAAGGATTCAAGCCAATTCAGAAACAGATATAGACCTGAATTGAATAGCGATTAGCCCATGAGTTTAGTTACTGAAAGAAAAGTAACTAATGTGATATTTTCATTTAAAAAAGTGATTTGAGACAAAAAGTGACTAATAGTGACTGTGTAGCAGCCCTGATTATTTTTTAGTTACTTCTTACCGAAATTCCCTGATTTGTTACTTTTTTCAAAATTCCTGACTCTTGGAAGCTTTAATCTTATTATAAATTTATTGAAAGTTGCATCAGGGGCTGCAAATAGGGTACCATAGGGACGAAATCTTGAAAATAGGGTACTTTAGGGACCTTAACTGAATATAGGGTACAATAGGGGATATAGGGACCGGGCTGTGAGGCCTGAGATCAATATTAAAATCGTTCATAATAAGAAACTGAGAATTATTCCCTGGAGCAAGCTCTAAAGAAGTTGTTAAATTGTTTGTGAAACTTTGATCACGGACTTTTGGCTAAGGCTACCAATTTAAAAGTTTATAGAGACGAAAGTTAATCACACTTTGTTTTGTTGAGATTCTTAATACTTTTTCCTATAAAAGCTCAAAAAAATTCTTTTTCACGTGACTGTTATTAGTTTTTATTCTAAATTTTGCGAAAATTTCTGTATTTCATGCTGGAAATCTTTATTATATAAAGATAAGGCCATTGTTTCAAGATTTCATAAAGGCGAAAGTTAAAAACATATTGTTGTTCGTAGATTTTTACACTCTGAACACGAATCTGATATTATTTTTCCGAAACTAAAATGCATTTACTTGCATCCTATTGCTTAGGATCAAAAAACATACTTTCACAGAAGTATTTTTCATTTAAAACAGAAATATAAATCTTTTGTTGATCTAAATAAATGCATTACTGTATTTTCTTGTTTATAATTAATATTCTTATATTTATGCGATTCAATGAGTTCGATTCTTTGAATTGATCAGGACGCATTTAGATCAATTAATTTGTTCATACTTAAATCAAGTCTTTAGCTTTATTCAATTCAACAGAATATTCAATTAACAAGATATTTATTTGATACAAAGAGTTGATGCATTTATACCAAAAATACATTCCTTCAGATGGGTAAAATATTGTGTTTGGATAAATATTTGTTTCTTCAGTCAAAAAAAAAACTTCTCTTTCTCCGATTGGAATTAAGTTATTCCGATGAAATGAACATTTATTTCAACCAACTAATTATTTCTTTGAATTATATATTTAACTATTTGGCTGGAAGAAATGTTTCTTTTTAATGTAAAATACAAAGAAGGCTATTCTAAATAAATATTTCTTTCAATCATATGAATACTTAAGGGGTCCGCGGCATAAGGTAGTAAGTGCCAGAACTTGAATTTTCTAAGAGACATCAAAAGACTATCTTACATTAAGACTTTTAATTTTTAAAATAAAGAAAGTAATTACTTTTAAACTATTACTGAGCTCTACCATACCGTTGAAGGAACATCTTGACCTTCTTTATGTTAATGTAAACAAAAAGTAAGAACTTACTTTTTAGCTATTACTTAACTCATTTAAATTACGAACCGTACTGGCAAAAATAAGTAATCACTGTAAAAAAAATTACCTAACATGGATTTTGACCCTATTTTCTAAATCGAACCGGACCATTATCATCGAGAGGCATGAGTTATGTCAAAAAGATTAGTTTGAGCCAATCAAACGAATTTCCAAAACTTCGCACTTACACCCTAAAGCCACGGGACCTTTCATTTCATTAAGATAAATGCATGTGCATTCAAATAAATTGAATACTTATTTTATTACTGAATTATAACGTGATTTGTTTTAATTTAATATTTCTTTCCTATCTTAAAACTTGAAGTTGGTCTATATCCTATATTTATAGTGTTAAAACTTGAATCTAAAAATAATCCCTTTTAATCAGAAAAATCATATAAATCTTCATGCGAATGGAGAAACATGATTCTTTCTTAATATTATTTCTCGGTTATTAAAACTTTCAAATTATCTAATAATTTATTGTACATATTGTACATGTTTTATCTTAGTGCTGTTCGATGGAAATTAGTTACTAAATTTCCCCATTTCAAGCACAAAAATTATAAATTTGAAAGATATGGATTTTTTTTAACAATCTACATTTCTTGGTTTTTAATATTTTTTACCATTTTTTTCAAATAAAGATCATGAGTTTCAGAGTGATTAAGAGTTTTTCGTGAGAAATTGGTATTTATAATGAAAAAATGCATATTTTAAAGAAAGTTCACATCTTTATATAAATTTTATTTTATATTCGCGTTTAAGCCGGAAATAACAATTTAAGATTAAATTAACATTTTTCATTGGTAATCCATTTTAGTACGAAATCTTTGGTATTTAAATAAGAGAACTCATCGAAAATAGCTAAAGATTTTAATAATGATGTAGGGTTCAGGAACAATTTAGGATCTCCAAGCTTACAATTTTTGTTGTAATGTTAATGTTTTCCGTTAACAATTTCGATTGTCAATAAAAAATCACTAGATTTTAAGGTACGCTTACAACATTTAAACAATAATATGCTTTTTCATATTAAATATATATCATATTAAGTATTTTCATCGGAAATGCGTATTTTTGAACAAAAATGCAACGGTGGATTTTTCATCGAACTTTTCTATTTTAAATTCATCAAGGTTTTGAGCTATATAAATTGCTTAAATTAAATATGTATTATGACAATGATGTTAATAATAATTTGAGCTGTGAGAATACAGCTGTCAGTTTAGGAACATATTTAATATAACTGAATTGCGACCTAAGTTATTGCAATCGCGCAAATATTTTAGACCACAGGAATATTTTTCAATCAGTGGGATATTCTTTTGTTTAAAATGTTCAAGCATTTGATGTCAAGAAATAGTTTGTTAATCCTGTAAAGCATTTCGATAAGTGACCCATTAATTTGGTTAAAATGTATATTTTTGACTTCAATTTATTTTTGGTCAATCAAAGAAATATTCCTTACAAACCAATAGATCGTATTCTTAAATCAAACGATGTTAACTTATTCTTATAAAAATATCTTTGGTTGAAATAAATCATTCTTTCAATCAAAAGGGTACATATTGCTTTGCCTCAAATAAATATTTATTTGCATATACGCGGACCCCTGTTTTTTATGTTGACGGTATTTTATGCTTCGAATTTTATTCGAATTATACTTCGTATTTTATTCTTAGAAACTTTGAAAACATTGAAACATTTTTCTACCTATACAAACTAACTTTTACTACAGAAAAAAATTCGAAGTTTTAAGAATTAATGTGTTTTTGAAAAAAATGCCAGATTCGTGATGAACGCGTAAATATCCACCGTGGTTACATGGCTAGTATGATTTCGACTTAGGGTATATATACAGAGAATTTTCTCGGCTTAAGTCATGCAACTGTGGTCGCCTTGCAGCTTACAACGAAGGTTCTCACACGTTTTAGAAAAGATCTAAATTTCAATTTTTGATTATATTCTGCTCGAAGAAGGAAGATCTTCCAAAATGAATTTGAAGATTGTTACTATTTTCTTAATCTTCTGCATCATCATGGGTGAGTTGCACAAATTATTTTAACAACAATTATATTCCTAAGCCATTGCAGGATTTAATGTACCTGTGCGCAAAAGTCTGTTCGGAAAAGTGTATATTTTTCTATTATTATTTATATCCTATATATTTACATTATATATTTTATTATATTTTCCATATAGAAAGCGCCATTTAAATAATCTCCAGAATACCTCAGGGGTAGTTTTTTCTTCTTGAGAGAAGACATGTAAATAATAAGAAAATTGTTTGTCTTACTATATGTATATAGGTATAAGCCATGTAGGCATATGCCATATAGGTATATAGCCATGTAAGGTTTGACTTCACTTTTACCCCCCCCCCCCCCTTCCCAAAAATGGAGAGGACGTACGTAAACTTACAACCACTCAAAATTTTCGTTCAAATATAGGCTTTCCAATGCAAAGTGGCATATGTCATGATTTCAAGATGGCCGAACAATATGGCGGCCATGTCGATAGAAAGTACCTTAGGCATGTGTGTGTAAATTCAGAATAGCGATAAAAAATTCTTGACTAATTCGTGAAGCAGCTTTTCTGACTACTGGTTCGAATTCCAAGATCAAACTTTCAAAATGCAAGATGGCGGATCCAATATGGCGGACGAAACTTTCAAAAATCAACGGATCCATACAAAATTTTGTATACGGGGGTCTCTCAGGTCGCTGATCAGGAATCTGAAAAGTAATTTTTGAATTTGAAGATGGCGGATCCAATATGATGGTTGAAGTTTTTAAAAATCAACGCAACCATACAAAATTTGGAATGCCTGCTTTTTTTACCTTTTATTTTGGAAATTTGACACCGGATTCGTGATCAGCAACTCAAAAAAACGAGGTATACCAAATTTGGTATGATTCCGTTGATTTTTGAAAAGTTCGTCCGCCATATAGGACCCGCCATCTTAAATTTCAAAAGTTTGATCTTGAAATTCGAATCAGTAGCCAGAAAAGCCACTGCATGAATTTTTTCAGAATTTTGTATTGCTATTCTGTATTTTTACACTTTCTATCGTTATGGCCGCCATAATGGTCGGCCATCTTGAATTTTCAAAGCTGAATCTCGGAATTCAAATCAGTAGCCAGAAAAGTTACTGCATGCATCATTTCAGAATTTTTCATCGCTATTCTGAATTTTTACACACATGCCTTAGGCACTTTTTATCATTATGGCAGCCATATTGGTCGGTCATCTTGAATTTTGAAAGTTTGATCTTGTAATTCGAACCAATAGCCAGAAATGCTGCTGCACGAATTTTTTTAGAATTTTGTATCGCTATTCCATATTTTTACACTTTCTATCGTTATGGCCGCCATATTGGTCGAACTTCATGAATTTTGAAAGATTAATCTTGCAATTCGTACCAATAGTCAGAAATGCTGCTGCACAAATTTTTTCAGAATTTGTAAACGCTCTTCTGAATTTTTACCCTTTTTATCGTTATGGCCGCCATATTGGTCGGCATATATACATATATTTGTGTGTATAAACAAATTTTTCGGTCTCGATTCCATTAGAATCGAACCGAAGAGCCTATGACAAAGCCACCGAACGCGTCCTCGGGTTACGGACCGAGGATCCATGTACCAAGGTTTTATTCTGAATATGGTTACAATCATTAATAAGCATTCACGGAAAATTTGCCAGTGATGTTCCTGAAGGAATAACGCCTAAGCGAAGGCACAATCACCGTGCCGAAAGCTGAATGGCACCTGGGTGAGGTGTCTCAAACGGTGACTCTGGGATACCGGGCGACCTCTTAGAGTATGCAGCCTTATCCTTGCATACGGGGCTCTACAAGGACGGACAAGCTCTTTCCCTAGCGGCTCGTAGGAACAACAATAAAAGCATCAAACCACCAAAAAGTTGTAGATGCGCTTCAAAACGATCGAACACGCAGAGCACCCGACAATCAACCGCCAAACAGTGAGCTCGGGGTCCACATTGAGTGGACGAATCAACTTAAGGATGACCTGCTAGACTGCTACGATGCCAGCATTATCCCTTTCGCAGAGGCTTTATGACGCGTATGCATACTCTGTGGTACAAGAAAAACTCAGAGCTTCAGCAAGTTTCGCATCAGTCTTTGCGAAATCAACACTCCTACCTCTTGAAAAACGGATATGTACGCGGATTGCTTCCCCACACTCTTCTTGAACAAGCTGCAGACGAAGATGAGGAAGCGACATAAAGACCAACAGCGGAAAGCAGACACTTTCGGAGATATGACAGCGATTTCAGGACAAGGAGGAACATTAACATACACGTTCCTCCTAAGCCCCCAGATCGGGCTGAAACAGATGGCACCCTCCGTGAGGATATCTCGGAGGCGTCCCAACTTTGGAAAAGACGATTGTATCAACTAAACAAAAATATTCTATGGGCAATACAGAATGCGTCCCGTATTCAGTGTGGGATTGACTACATAACATCTGGTAGGCGGTACACGGAAAGGCTTCGAAAGTTCGCTCAAGAACTAAGGATCTTCAATCATATACTGAAAAAGTCAAAGCTGCCGACAATCAAGCAGCACATTGTTGACAAAATATGGGTGTAAACTGATGCAATGAAGAGAATACAGAAGAGGGAGAGATGGATCAGGGAGAATCAACTGTTTCTCGCTGAACTATCTCGCCTCTTCAGTGATCACCCTGTTTCTCTCAAAAATCAACCCAAGCTTAACGAGGTAGAGACTTTGTGGAAAGAGGTATACAAGATCCAAAAAACACTGTTGCTAAAAGAAGATACTGATAATATCATCCGCTTGAAAGAGTTTTGCGACAACCTCATAACATCTGAGGAGGAATGTATATCATTCACTGCCGAAGAGGTGAAAAAAGCATTCCGAGGCACGAAGAACTTTTCCGCTCATATTGAAAGTCGGCAACACTCATTCCGCAGCGGCTGGTATTAGGACGCACTATAACCCTACCGAAAACATGCAACTTGTCCAACCCAGAGAATTACAGGCTAATCATTTGTTTGAACACACTGTATAAGATCTTTACAGCTAGCCTGAAGAACGGGTTTGTCCGAAGAATTGAGCCTCTGCGACGAGGGATGTACGAAGAACGTTGCTCGAAAAAAGGTGCAGCAGGATGTCCAGAGAACCCGTTAGTTGACAGGTGCGTCCGTAAAGACTACTGAAAAGCTTACGATTGAAGCTCTCATAGACTTACCATGTCTCTGTTGGAAAGCTTGAAGGTGCATCCACAAATAGTGAGATGCATAGAGATTGATGCCCCTTTTGGAAAACTAGATTTACTATGCCATCCATAAATTATCGTGTGGCAGCGAACAACGTCACCTTCCAGATAGCGTCTTTCAGGGCGATACTATGATCCCTTTGCTTTTTTGCATCACACTTTTGCCTCTATCTCTTACACTACGAAATTCTCTTGGACACCTCTATGGCGACACTAACCATCGTAAATGCAAACTTAAAAGTGTTCTAAATAGCGTCGGCGTCGAACAAAGTATCTGCGACTAGCATGCTTGCCGTCCCCGTTCTACTGTATATTCGTTTGGGTTGGTTCAATGGACAAAAACGAGCTTACGGCCCTTGATATCACCACACATAAGATCATGCATGTACATAAAAGCTTACATATCAATTCGTCTATTCCGCGATTATACATCTCACGCCGTCAAGACGGACGCGGACTTCTGAGTCTCCATATTCGTGATTTAATTATCGACTCCGGCCGACTACAACATCACTGCCAAGGAGAAGGAAAAGAAGGAGAGGTATCAGGATCGTAAAAAGGAGTTGCATCGACTTTACCCAAAATATTTGGTTAAAAAAATTGTCCTTGTGATCGGTGCTCTCGGAGGTGCGAAACTATAACTGCTTCGCAACCTCAAAGCCATTTCCGTGAGCAAAAAATACGCCAAGGCTCTTGCGGGATGGTTACAGAAAGCAGTCATCCTTGGGTCGCACTTCAAAATTATATTGACTAATTTACGATTAATGAATTGTCGAATTTTTGGTTCATGTCAATGGTACAGTTTATTAGTAGATATATGTCGGTTTGATATCTTAAAAAATTTTCTGCACAAGTTTAAAAATAATCAGGTTCAGCGACTTATCAGAATCGAATTTTAACAACGCTTCACTTTTTGAACCAAGTCTGAAGCTGTTTCAATTTTAGCGCTTCAAGTTTAAATTTTTAATTTTCAAAGTCGCAAACTAGAAAGCATCCAATTTCTTATGGTTTTAGAATAATCTCGCTTCAAACATTTATAATGTTTAAAATTCTGTAACTTTCATCGTTGACAATGACAGTGCTTTCTTCTTGACGTAAATCACATTTTTCAGTGAAACATTTTATCCAGTCATGTTGAATTCCAGTTCATATTAATTATTATGCAAATGAATTATTATTTTAAACATCTGCGAAACTCTTAATATTTGAAGATTTGCTTAATAATGGATTTTTATATTGTCTTTATTGTTAATGTGAGAAAATAAAAATCCGGGGACGTAAACGCAGCATTCACGTGCGTGCATTTGAGGCTTGTTAGATTATGAATTGCATCCTCTGTTCTCTCAGAAATCATTCTAAATTTTATTCGAAACCACTATGTTATGAGCATGCAACGCCCCTTGAAAACTAAGCGTTATATAGCCCTTTGCCGAATAGTGACAGCTGGTGGCATGTAATTAGTACCAAAAGCGCCACACTGACACGTTATTAGTTCTACAAATGGCCACTTATTAACGCACAGTTGGGACCTACCCGTATTGTTGGGAAAAATAATGACACTACATGACACTCTAGCTCGGAACGTACTACATTTGAAATTGTGAAATTTTGCGCCATACGAGAATACCAATCACAGCCCAAGCAGATGACTGCCACGTCAGTTGTATGGCAGTCATTATCGAAAAACATTCCTACAAATTTCATAGGAAGTCCTACACCATTTCGGTAAGGGGTCCCACAAGGCTCACTTTCAGGTGGCCTTGCAGTCTCATAAAAAACTGATTTAGAATATAATGTCGTACATTAATCTTAGTGTTACACACTTCTGCTCACCTGACATGTATGTAAAAACTGTTGCAGGTATTCAAGCCGACGAGGATACTGAGGGTAGGCATAATGGTGATCTTGGTGGTGGAATTGGGCATGGAGGCGGTGGTTCGGGTGGGCACGGGGGTGCTAAATAACATGGTCGTAAGTATTACATTTAGATACAATTAATTAACATTTCTAAAATCCCCAGAGCTACTTTTTGAAGATTATGCATCTCGCAGAATTGCAAAGAAGGTATATATATATATATATATATATGTGTATATGCATGATCATCAGACATCCAATAAAAGAACAGGGAATGCTTTAGGACCCGGAGAAACATCAACAGTCAGTTTTCTAGCAAGCCCAAAGATCCGGCCGAACTGGACGACGAGCTTCGTAGAGATTTTCCATAGAACCGGACCTCTGGACTATCAATTACAGTGTGTATAATGCAGCGAGAGCTTTGGCAGATGCAAACCGTAAGACAAAACCAACTTTCGATCATAAGACTAAAATACGAATGCATCAAGTAAGCATAAAGGTAGGCTGGGCAAAGCAGTGTGCGTCACGCATTCAGTGTGTGATTGTCTACATAAGATCTGGCAGGAATTTCACTGCCAAGATTCAATTGTTAGCGAGCGAACTGCGTATCTGCCATCACAAACTTACCAAGTCAAAGCTACTGACCATCAGGTAGCATATTGTTGACAGAATACGAGTACTATCTCATACTAGGAGAAATCAAGAGCGGAGAGAGAAATGAATGAGTCTATGAATTCCAGCCCAGAGGAATGCCCATATCATCACTACCGAGGAGGTAAAAAACGTATTAAGAGGCATAAAGAACTATTCCACTCCGGGATTGTTCGAACAATTGGACCTGTGTGGCGAGAGATGTAAGAATTACGAGGCTCGAAGAAAGGAGTCGTAGGATGTCGGGAGAACCTGATCATCGATACTTGTGGCTGCAAAGACGCAGCATCCTATCAGCGTTACCTATCGATGGCCACTCATGTATTTTATATAGATGATCTTAAAATCAAGGCTAAAAATCAATATAAACTAAAACTAGCTTTGAAAATTGTCAAAGAGTACACTCAGGAGCTTGGAATGGGTTCGAGTTAGAAAAATGCGTTAAGGTGTATTTGAAGAAAGGAAAAGTTGATGGCATCCCCGAAGAACTTGAACTCTTTGACTGAAGCGCTATACGACATCACAGTGCTGGAGAGACCTATATATACCTGGACGTGCCACAGAGCCGCATTCAGGACGTCACATGTATAAAAGATTCTCTCCGCGGAAGATACAAACGGTTCATCCGACGGATATGATCTTCCGAACTGTCGCCAAGGAACAATGTATCTACGACGAACATTCTGGGTGCAGCACATATGTTCGCCAATGGACAATACCCTCTTCTTCAAATGGTCAGGAAACCCAAAGAAGAGGGCAAAGGGGCATATCTTTAAAAAACAGCGGAGGAAGCTGCTGAAAAACTCGGTCTTGATTCCAATATCAGGTGTAAGCAAAATGCATCCAATGTTATCCATCACGAGTACTCACTCCTGAAGGCCCGGATTAAGAAAGCACAGGAGAAAAACTTCCGCGAACAGCTCCTCGACAAGAAAATGCACGGCATCTTCTACATAAGTGTGGAGGATCTGTCGATGTCGTATGAGCTAACGCTTGCTTTCCTTAAATGACCTGGATTGAAGTTGGGCAGGAAGGATTTCATTCTGGCATGTCAACACGGTATCATTTCCAGTCTAGCATACCGTCGCTACATTTTGAGCCAAGAAATTCCCAATGATAGCTGCAGAGCGTGGCATGCACACCCCGAGTATCTAGAACACATACTATCTAGTGGTCCAACTCATGCGGGAACGACCTGTATCGAAAGATGACAAGTCTATGAGAGGATGAATCGAAAGTTCCCGGTAGTCAATGCAGGCCATTGATGGAACACGCTGATAGGCTGCTGCGTCTTTGCAGACGCACCTGTCAATTAGCACGTTTCTTCGGACAGACTAAACACACAGCCTAAATTCTTGGAACAATCCGGTCCGTTAGGACAGCTTTAAAGACCTTATACAGCGTGTTCAAACACGTTATTGACCTGCAATTCTCTGGGTTGAAGAGTTGAATTTTCATCAAAAAAGTTCACTCTCAACCACGAAGGATAACTTTTCTACAATGAATGATGAAGTTTCAACAAAAGGATAAAGTTGTTAGGCTAAAAAGTTGAATGCTTTAGAAAATAGTGGACTTTTACTTCGGAAAAAATGAATTCGTAGAAAAAATATCAATTTCAATCAAGCAAAATGAATTTTTACAAAATTGTTGAATTCTCAACTAAAAATTTGACCTTTGAACAAACAAGAATAATTTACTGCCCAACCAGACCCCTCTTAAACCAAATACATGAAGTTTTATATCAAGAGTCTGATCATAAAATAGCTTTAAACAAAAAAAGAACAAATTGTTAACAACATTACTAAATTTTCAAACCAAGGGGATTGATGATTCACCAACAATGTGAATTTTGAGCTAACTACAAGAATTTTCAACAAAATTGTCTGATTTGAAAGAAAAAAAAAACAAATTATCTACAAAAAATTTTAACTTTTAACCCAAAAATATGATTTTTCAACCAAAAAGTTCAATTTTCAATAAAATAGTTCAATTTTCTACCAAATTCTTGAATTATCGAAATAGAAAGATTAATGTTCTACAAAACAGTGGAACTTTTTAAGATCAAAGTTCATTTAAAAGCAAATAGTTAAATTTTGAACTGTAATTATTAAACCTTATTGAAAAATTCGATTTTTTTACAATGTAGTTTAACTTTAAATCAAATAATCGGATTTTCAACCAAAAAGATGCATTCTCCACGAAACATGCAACAGTTGATATTTCACCAAAAAAAATTGCATTTTCAATCAAAAAGGATAAATTTTCTTTCAAAGGAAATAAATTTCTAACAAGAAACACGAATTTTTAAAAGAATATATGAATTTTCAACCGAAAAGTTAAACATTCAACTAAAAAAGATACATTTTTAATCAAGAATGGAGAAGTTAAATTGTCAGTTTAAGCAATTTATTTTCAACCAAAGAGGAAACGAATGCTCATCAAAATAGTTGAATTTTTAGCCATAGAGATGAACTTTCAACTAAAAATGTGAATTTTTCATAAAGAATTTGAGCTTTTGATAAAAAAGATGACTTTTTAACAATGTAGTTGCATTTCCAACAAAATTTTTATATTTTGAACTAACTATAGCGGGATATAGAATTATGGGACAAATGTTTGTGACATTATACAATATATCTTAGAGATTTATAAAAGATTACAACATTATTTCTTAAATAGCTGTCGCAGCTACCTCCAGATATTGAGTTTTTTCTATGCTTTAAGTATTTACTTTTCTCAGTGTTTGTCCTCCTAAGAGAATTGTGGCTTTTTATTTGCGTTGTGGCAATTTTTGTTAGTTTCGCAACAAACCGAGTACGTTTATTGAAATATTAGCAAACTGTTTATTTACTTTTAGGAATTTATTTTAAATTAGCAATTATTATAAATCCGCCAAGACTATTGGTGAAGAGTCATTGGGAAGAAAGCCATTTTCAATTTGAAGGATTGCTATTAAACAATTTAGAATCAAGTGCCCCCAGAATCATTTCAAGACAATGAAAAATTAAACTATTAACTTTGCCAATTTCAAACGTTTAAAATGAGAACGTATTAGAACTGCGAATTGAAAAGAGAATGATTTCTCATTTTAAAATATTCCATAATATTGAACACTTGAAACACAATTTGAAACGTAAAAAGAATTTCGAATTGACAGGCTAAAATTGTGCAATTTGACTATAAGGTTTCAAGAATGAATCATAATTATACATGCAGTGTGAAAAAATAAACGATCTAATATTATAAATTTAAAAGTTGTGTTGTTTTAAATTAAAATAGATACAAAATGCACTATTTGAAATTGATAGCACAGTAGTTGAATTTATTTAATTCTGAAGGGTAACAATATAGGTGGTCTGAATTCTACTATTAAAGCTAAATTTTTTTAAATAATTAAGACTTCTATGTAAAAGGGGGTGGTTGAACGTAACCACAAGTACATCTCGAATCGAAGCAAGCTTATTTTGATACATTTATTTGTTCAGAATTCATACATCTTTGTAGTACAATTGTAAAATATGTTAAAGAAATTATTTGGAAAAAAATGGAATAACATGTTGGCTAAAAAATGACAACATTGACGCAATTTTAAAAAGCAACAAACTGTATGAATTTCACATCATATGGGCAGTGCAACTCTAAATCATAAGATCCTTAGCATCTTAAATACGTTGTTTTTCAAACAAAATGAAACGACACGTATTTTAAAGTTTTGAAAAGAAAATCATGTTTGCATTTCTAAAAATACTAGTGAATATTTTCTCATAATCACCATATTTTTTGTACTAACATTTGTTTGTCCATTTTTAATGTCTTTGAACGGTGAGCAAACGAGGGCTTTGCATATGTGTGTGAAGAAAAATGGGAAAACTAACTTCAAAATTATTTTTAAAAAAATAATACCTGAGAAGAAATGAAATAGTAATTCTAATTCACATTATTTACAATTAAGACATAGATTCTAGAGTACATTTTCATTGATTTAATGATGATAATTATAACTCTGTAAACTCTTTTATTGTGGGATTCAAAAATATAATAAAAGTAATGTACTTGGTATTAATATTTTCTTTCGGAGAGCAGAAAACAAATCATCAATTTCTCATGTTGAAAGACTACCCATTCAAAGAAAATAATTAATTTGAATGAAGAAAATTCTTTTACTATGAACCATAATTTGGTATAGTCTTAACTAGTTTTTTTGAAAACGTATCCCTAATTCAAACGTTTTTCAAAAATTTCGAAAATCTTTCTGTTTCAGATGGTCACTAGATGGCGCGCAAGGAATTCTCACCTGCTGGGATATACCAAATTTCTAATTTACAATTACAAAATGTAAAAAAATAATAAAATTTTTTTTATCGTATGATAAATATGAGTTTGCCCAAGCTTTTTTATTTTATATCCATAATTTTATACATATATGTTCCCTTAAACTTACTTCAAACCAATAGTTTAGTTAATTAGTGGAAATCCTGTCTTATTTGGCGCAGTGGCCTATTCCTGTTTGATTCAAATTCAGCGGGAGAAGTCAAAATAATTCTTTCACACTTAGAAAGTTTTTGATGGAGAACTGACTGAAATAGTTCACAAGAGAGTTCTATTATATTGATGAAATTTTCCTGTTTAAGAATAGCAAGTATTAATATTTTCAACAGTAAAATCTGCAGTAGCAAACATTAGTAGGGATTTGAATAAAACGTAAAAAATAGATGTATGTACTCTGTAGAAACATCCATACTAATGTGACGCGCTTGATAGATACTTTGGAATAATTCTAAGTTCGTTAGTAATTATGGCTGATGGACATGTTCCATCATGGCTAATAGAAAAGACCATTGCGGTGATGGACACTCGATGGACGCCGATGGATGCCGGTGGGAGCCGAAGCGAGACTTTTAAGACCAACGTAACGTTCATCGAGCGTTTTACATCAAGAAAACTACAGATCAATATTTGCAAATTAATTTATGAGAAGCTTATTACTTTGAGAGATAGAATTTCTATTTTAATTAACAATTGTATTTGTATACATATAACAACTGAATTAAAAATGAAAAAGTAATGAATAATAATAAACGAATAAAGTACCTGAATAAAATATTTTCATTTTCAATTCAGTGTGTGCACTAGGGTGTCCTGCAAAAACTTTATCTTTTTTTTTTACGAAGCCACTAAACTTGATCTATTTGGCGAAAAAAATGAAATGATATTTTTCTTTTCTTTTTAAAATAATTTTAAACCGTGGTTCTGGGGCCTTAAACTGTCCAAAAATGACTAATCCTTAAAGCGCACACGTATCTCAGAATAGTAGATGATCACGCTGCCTTCTGGATCCATCAGTAGTAGTGCGCGTCTGTGTGAAGTAAGCCTTTGGGCGCGTGCCTGTGTGAGGTTGACATCGAGACCGTTCTAGAACATTTCTTGATGACGTCACAGAATAATGTTGCGCAATTTTGCTTTGTCCTGGCAATTTCTACTGCGTCATATAGTTATTTTAAGGATGAATTTTTGCTTCCCTACAGATAAAATATTTACTTAGTGCGCAAAAAGATGCAGGTGTACAGTTGCAATTTGATATGGAGGGATACGTATAGCATCCTATTTTGATTAGCTAAATTTGATTTACTGCTTCCTTACAGATAACATATTCAACTTAAAATTCCTCTTCTTATTCATTTAATGCGCAAATAGTTTGCAGAAGACATTCTTCGAGAACATTCTTGATGACGGCATCAAATTAAACTGCACCATCCCCCATACCTGCTGGTGGGGAAATATCAACTATGTATTACATTTTTCGTAAATGATTAATCTTTTCGGTAAAAAATTCAAATATGCAGTTCAAAATTACATCACTTTTTTGTTGATACTTTGATCTGAGATCTCTGAAATCTTAAAGAATATTTTGGAATTTTATAAAGAATCTTAGAAGAATTATGTTTATAAAACCATAAAAGCAAATAAATTCGTAAAATTTCTAGTGCAGAAATTACGGTGCCATTTCTACACAAAATAGAAAGCTGATGAAATGTTTCTTATCACAATAACGCAGCAGATTAAGTATTAAATGAAAAAGATAGAGCCAGAAACTCACCTGAAACAAATAAAACATTCAATTAAAATTTGCATCTAATGTCCTAAGGAATTAAACATCATTCTATAAACTTTTGAACATTTCCAAAAATTCTTTCTGAAATATCTGAATTTTTTATCTCAGCGATAAAGGAATTCTAGTGAACTGCAATGTGCAAGATAACTACTTAAGGATTAGTAGCAATGTACAAATAGATTTTTTATCATAATTCAAAGAGAAAAACAGTAAATATAAACATAATTCCCTAGAAATCTGGATGGGCGTGTCAAACATTTTAAGTTGAGGCATCTTCACCGACAATCAATCTAAAAGGAAGGATTCCAGCATCGTAGTCGAAAAATTCAATTTCCTCATTTTTCTAATTTTTCAATTTTTGGTAGCAAAAAAACATCAGTATGACAAGACAAAATACATTTTGCATTGCTAATCTAGATTTAAAAACCTCCAATTTAAGTGATCCTTAAAAAATTCGGGCTGATAGAAAGACATTTTGCATACTGTGGTACATAAAATTAAATTTCTTTATTTGTCTTATTTTATAACCTTTGGTAACAAAGAAATGTAACAATAATATTTAAAATTTGATTTATAACGAAGATTCACATGTCAAGACTTCCAATTTCAGATTTCATCGAAGACAATCTAACTGTAAGAAAAGTTTCTAGTACAGTGATCTAAAGCAACAAAATCGCCTCATTTTTCTAATTTTTTACATACTCTTAATAAAAAAACAACACTGTTAGACTGCAAATTTGATTTTTCAATTCATATCTAGTTGCCAAAACCTACAGTTTGACATAAACTATAAGAAAGTTGGACTTAAAGAGAAACTTCCCGCTTAATGAGCTTAAAGACCAAATCTATCGGTTTTTCTCACTTGTATCGACTAATATAAGAAAAAGGAATACTTTGACATAGCGAGTTTTTGTAATGCGCCGCTCCATTTTAAGAGGTTCGATTTGAACTATCCCTTAAAAATATCGAAATAAAAGTAATGTGTCCAGCATTTAGAACAAGCAATTACAGAAAAAAAATCTTTTATTTAAAATCAGTTTTTGCAATGCCGTCACGCAAGAGTTAAATCAATTTATTTTAATTCTTCAAGGTTTCAGTAGCTGATGATCATCAAGATCAATATTAATATCTTTCATAATAAGAAACTAAACATTATTTCCTAAAGCAAGTTCTAAAGAAGTTGATAAACTGTTTCTGAAACTTTCATCATGGACTTTTGGCTAATGCTACCAATTTAAAAGTTTATGGAGACGAAAGTAAATAACACGTTTTTTTTTAGATTCTTATTTTCTGAGAACGAAAACGAGACACTTTTTTTTTAATTAAAAGGTGTTGACAAGGCAATGTTGTTTGTCTGAGTAATTTAATAATTTATAAATTACATAGTTCTTAATACTTTTTCTTATAAAACCACAAACAAATTCTTTTTCACGTGACTGTTATTAGTTTTTATTGAAAATGTCGGGAAAATTTTTTTATTTAATGCTGGAAGTATTTATTATATGAAGATTAGGCCATTATTTCAAGATTTCATGAAGGCGAAAGTAAAAGGATATTGTGGTTTGTAGATTTTTACACTCTGAACACGAATCTGATATTCTTTTTCCGAAATTAAAATGCACTTAATTGAATCATATTTCTTAGGATCAAAAAATATACTTTCACAGAATTATTTTTCATTTAAAACAGAAATATGAATCTAAAAAAAGACGTTGCTTGGGAACTTTTATGTATAAATAACTTGACGAAAAGAAAGAATTATTCTACTTCGAAGTGCATTCAATCTGAATCATGTATTTTTCCATAATACAAATATGTGAATATTTAGCGGGTAATATACGTTACTCTTATAATACATTTGTTAATCATTTCTAATAATAAGACTATATATTTTATGAAACGAAATTCTATATTTGTTTAATATCGCTCAGGTATGAAAGTAATAGTTAGCTTTAAGCTAGGAAAAATGTCTTCCTACGTCTATCAACTCATTTTCTACTTATATTCATCTAAATATAGCAACATTAAAAATGTTGGAAACGAGCTTCTCGTGTGTTCCGTCAGATCGATCGATTTGACGAGAAGTTGGTTTTAATGAGACGAACTGAGATCAAAGCTCCATTGTCAAGGCGATAAACAAAAATATTTTCGGTCGTTTTTCGGATCGTGTCGCTCGAATGAATCACTAGTTTTAATCGTTGCAGATTTGCATTAGTTTGTTAAAGATACGACATGAATAAGAAATGTTTGAAAAATACTAATGTACCCGAATTTCCTGCGGTAATCCCGTATAAAATGTGATCTTGAATATATTTGCATATATGTGGAAATTGGTTATTGTACTTTTGTATGCACATAAAGATTTCCATTATTCCTGCAAATATTAACAGATTTTTATGCATCTTGTTTCAATTTATTCCAATCATATAAATAAAATAATTTAGCTAATTAAAATTCAACGAATCCATGCTTACATCATTTCAGTTTTTGTAACCGACCTTAATCTCGTAACAATGTCAGGACAATCAGCTAACGATTTCAATCAGCTTTTCGATTATTAATTAAAATATAAAGATTTGTTCGAAAACCTGTTCTGAGGTGGGTGAGATATTACTATTCAGATGACGTACGCAAAATATTAGACCAAAATATTCAAGTAATAAATTAAAACAAATTACGTCAACATTCATTAATAAAATAAGTATTTAATTCCGTTGAATACATATGCATTTATCTTAATGAAATAAAAGGTACCGTGGCTTTAGGGTGAAAGTGCGAAATTTTGGAAAAGCGTTTGATTAACCTGAACTAATCATTTTGACATATCTCATGACTCTAGATGATAAAATTCGGATTCCGGCACTTACTACCTTATGCCCCGGACCCGATAAATATTCAAATGATTGACAAAAACCTTTACTTAGAATATTCTTTTTCGTATTCTACATTAAAAGAAAATTTTCTTTCAGCCGAATAATGAAATATGTAATTCAAAAAAATAATTAATTGGTTGAAAGAATTGTTTGTTTTTTTTAATCTGAATAATTTATTTCAATAAGAGAAAGAGGCGTTTTCTTCAAATAAAGATATAAATATTTATCTAAACACAATTTTGTATTAACCTAATGTAATGTATCTTTGGTATAAATGCATAAACTCTTTGTATCAAATAAATATCCTTTTAACTAAATATTCTTTGAAATGAAATAAAGCTAAAGACTTGATTCAAGTATGAACAAATTAGTTGATTCAAATGCGCCCTGATCAATTTAAAGAATCGAACTCATTGAATCGCATAAATATAAGAATATTTATTTTAAACAAGAAAATACAGTAATTCATTTATTTAGATCAACAAGACATATATATGTATGTTTTAAATAAAAATTTCTTCTGTAAAAGTATATTTTGTGATCCAAGCAAATAGGAGTCAAGTAATTGCATTTTATTTTCGGAAAAAGAATATCAGATTCGTGATCAGAGCATAAGAATTTTCAACAACAAAAAAACCTGTTATTTACTTTCGTCTCCATAAACATTTAAATTAGTAGCCTTAGTCAAAAGACCGTGATCAAAATTTCACAAACAATTTAACAACATTTTTAGAGCTTGCTTAGGGAAATAAGTCTGAGTTTCTTGTTATGAAGGATTTTAATATTGATCTAAATGATCATCAGCTATTAAAACATTTCTGTATCAAAATAAATTGATTGAACTTATAACCGGATCAATTTATTCAAATAAGCCCAGTTATACTTCAGTATTAATTTCTAATAAAAATTAAATTTTCTACTTGTCTTGTTTTTTTCTTAAATAATTGCGGGCGCCAGATCCTCCACGAATCAATCACAAAGGTGAAAAAAGAAAACTAATTTAGAAGATCATTAAAAAGAAGAATTTAACTAAATTCTAAATAAATTCAAAAGTTAAAATTAGAAAACTGGAAATTAAAGGATGGGCTAGCTCAGCCCCGTCTCTGGAAAATGGTAGATGAGCTAGTTCTTTAAATCGGAATAAAACAAATTTAAATTAATCTAATTTATAGATCACGAAGAAAGTAATTAATGTTTGGAACATATGATATTTAGTCTTCTAGGACAATATAATTGCTTTATACAATCTGGTGGAATATAATTTTCTAAACGAAATGTGATCTTTCATCACGGTGTTCCAAGACTTAAAAAAATCGGATTATACAATGATTCTCAAAATCACATATAATATATAACTCTATGACTCTAAAAATATTTTTGGAGGTTATAGGGACTTTCTCAATTAACGCAGGGGAACGTAGGGTAATTCAGGGAATAATATAACTTGGGACTAAATACCAAAAGGTCAACCTCAAACATAAATCACAAAATAGAGTAATTATAATATGGGGATTTTCAAATAATATTAGGGAACAAAGGGGACAGCATTTCAGTAATATCGGGACAAAATTAAATAAATCAACTTGAGGGAATCATGTGACCAAAATTTAACGACAATAGTACACAATGGAAATAATAAACATTCACAAAAAAAACATAAATAAATTAATCCAGTAAGAAATATCACTGAAACTGTGTGCCAAATCATCACAGAAAGGAGACCAATCATAAATAAACAAAAGGGGGGCCAGACAGTCTCGTAGAATATTTCTTCCTAGATCAACAAAATGAGGTCTATACCTTATAATCAGATGACCGGAACCGCTTTCACAAACTCTAATATTACACTTTATAATATTTGATAAAATTACTTTAACAATGAATGAAACTTTCAAGATGAAAACGACGACGCGTCCTGCTCCAGAAGCTGCCTGACTAAAGATCAGAGTTCTTCCCCGGCGTCGTTGTCTTCTTCAACAACCGGCTGAATCCTGATTGGTTGAAATGGTGTTTCGTGATTGGCGTTGCTATGGCAAGTTTAAACAGCTGAAATCTGCTCTCAGGGATGTGACTGTAAATTCGGTCCAAATGATGTTGAATTACTGCCCAAGACGTCCTCTCCGAAGTATATGATCAAACAAGCTGACTGCTAAATTCCTACTAACACTTAATCCAAATCATAAATCATAGCATTAGGAATGTTGCGAGTGATGGCCGGGCCTGAGCTACAGAGGCCCCACTCGCAATGTTGGGGATCGACAATAAACCTTCCCAACAAAAGAGATCATGAATTCCGTTCCGAGGCGAATAAGTTATTTAGGAAATCAAGTGTCGGACGAAAACTTGTATCCTAATAGCATTCCAAGATGCTCAATTAATATTGGGGTACGAACAGAAGGACAGGAGTAGGTTGGCACACAGCAGTAGGACTAGCGGGAAATTTCAAATAGGTTGAGTTACTCCAATTGACAAAAGGCCTCCCACTTGCTTCTTGAAGTCTCTCGTTAGGTCTAGAGGGATCAGGATTCTTCAGGATGGTCTTATTTTCGAAAAGTACATAGAATAAAAAAAAAGGAAACAGGCAGAATCTATTCTTAAGCTTAAACTATCTTATGTAATTAACCCAAGTCTTGGAAAACCGCGCAGGCTATGGATTGGCATGAGTAAAAGAATGAAATTGTTTGAAATAGAAAAACCGAAATAGCCTGAATCTTTACATCTGTTGAACTTGTGACTTGTAAATAGTTTACAATGTCAGAAACTGTTGCGTGAAGGCATTGCAAAAACTGATTTCAAATAAAATATTTTCTGTTTGTAATTGCTTAGTGTAAATGCTGGACTCTTTACTTTTATTTCGATATTTTTAAGGGAGAGTTTAAATTGAACGTCTTAAAATGGAGATGTACATAACAAAAAAATTGGCTATATCATAGTATTGCTTTTTCGTATATTAGTCGAAAAAAATGAGAAAAACCGATAGATTTGGTGTTTAAGCTCATTAAGCTGGAAGTTTCTCTTCAAGTCCAACTTTCTGCTAGTCTATGTTAAATCGAAGGTTTTGGCAACTAGATATGAATTGAATAATAAAATTTGCAGTCTAATAGGGTTGTTTTCATTTTTGTTATCAGTCAGTGAAAAATTAGGAAAATTAGGAAATTTCGTTGTTTTACTTCACTGTGCTAGAAACTTTTCTTTCAGTTAGATTTTCTTCG